>WFKH01010931.1:5214008-5242931 GCA_016163765.1 Magallana hongkongensis | reverse complement strand
GAGAGAGAGAGAGAGAGAGAGAGAGAGAGAGAGAGAGAGAGAGATGTCCCACTTTACTATTCTGATTTCAATCTAATCCATTAAAATTGAAATCGATTTAATATTTTCAACAGAGTAAGACCAGGTTCGATCAATATTTAGTTTCTCTCAAGAAGCTCTTAAGGGGTTTACCACCCAAATATTTAAACTATAGAACGGATAATTGCCTTCTTTGGCGTTAGAGAGATGTTTACCTTGGTCGTTGCGAAAGAAGACGGGCACTGAGGCGTGCTTCATGAAGCGAAGAAATGACGTCCATTGTTTTACTGCTTCTCTGTCTCTATTTGCACCAATATGAAAATATAATTCATATTGGCGTTGAATTAGCTTTACCTGAAACTATATATATCAGCGATATTATTCATAAATTGTTTCGACATCGGAATGGTCTGACATAATAGTCGTTTGTCGTGGTTATAATGTCATTATTTTATTTCTCATTAATGTTCTTATGTCTGTCCGTTGTCTATACTACAGATAACCAGGAGGCCATCTTTAACCCCTGGTGCTCCAGCTACACCTTGATGGAGTGGATCAGAAAGAAGTGTAACTGTGACAGTGACAGTAAGTGTCGTACCAAAACCCTGCTCAAGGAAACACGTCGTCTTGTTACTATGGCAACATTCTCAGGCACGTAGCAGCGTTTTTGAAAGTGGGGAGGGGGCAGACTCATCCAAAAAATCTTGACAAGCAAGCAAAAAAAAAAAAAAGACAACTTCCAAAAATCATGAAAATCCTAATCCGGGGGGTCAATTTAACTCTTAATTTCCTTTTTTTCATTTCTTTTTTTTTACATCCCCCCCAAAAAGGGGGGGGGGGGGGGGAAACTCCATGATAATTAAATTTTTTATATGTAAATTTAAGAAAAATTTTTGCTGCGAGAAAAAGTTGGAGGGCCAGCCCCCCCCCCCCCCCCCCCCCCCCCGATGCTACGTGCCTGACAGTCTATCGTGACCATCACTAAAAAATCTTAATTAGCATGGCAGTGACAGCTTATTGTCATGATATAATTTGTAAAATCCATTGATATTATCCCAGTGACAAGTCCTAATTACCCAGACGTTGTATGATATTTCCATAATTGCCAACACCTTGCAACATATCAACTTACTGCATCATACTAATGAACTCGGTGTAGGACACAGTAATTTAAAATGATGTGTAAAAGTACTGTAGATCTTCTCATGTACACGCTTATTTACCACAGAGTAAGAAGCCTCAGTGTTTGAGCCGGTGTGTTCTTGAGAACAAAGTGTTTTATTAGGGGTTTTTTAGTAGTTTTTTTTATTAGTTTTTTTCAGTTGGTTTTTTTACAAGTGAACAATCAAAAATGAAATAAAAGACCGAAAAAGAATTTCAACAACTAGAAACATGTAATGGTCACATCTCAACAGGTCCATTAAAGTTTGAGTAATCCGAATTTACTAGATAGCGGTGCCAACCGTCTAATTACTAATGATCAGTCGCTGCTTCTAGAGAAAGGGAGGGGTAAACAACCCGTGCACGTTCCATTAAATGCTGGTTTTATACCATATAAGTAACTCAGAACTGCAATACATTGTAATTCTTTAGATCGCAGACTTTAGGCCGAATATCTACAACAAGGGAGATTGAGAGTCTAGGTCTGGGTACGACAATAACTGCAATTCTATTACAAGGGTTTAATTGAATTCGCCATTTCAGGTCTGAAAGTTTTATCAAATGTAGTCAAGGAAGCGCCTCTGCATTTTTGTGCTTTACATGGCTGATAATGCAATAGGGATAATCTGATTGGATCACCGAGGCTATGACATAACCCTGGTTACTTTGTTCTTCTGCGTTATGGCCGTCTGGAATCCTAGACCTCAAAGCTAATTCCAAGCTGAATTACTGCTTAAGTTACATTTTACCTTTGTTAAGAATGCTTAAAAGTATATGCCTTTTTATGAAATACGATGAAAACAGGTGTATATGGGAATGTACTTGTATAAGAACCTTTAGTTTATGATTTGCACCTCATAATGACCGCTTTCATAATTCTGTCCGTAATGTCTGTCACTTCCGGTCGCATCTTGCACTTTATACACTAGCTACATGCGACACTTTATACACTAGCTACATGCGACACTTTATATACTAGCTACATGCGACACTTTATGCACTAGCTGCATGCGAAACTTCAGATTTTAAAGCTTATTTGAGGTTTATCTGATTTGGTATGTTCTGTATTTTTCAGTTTTAATAGACTTAGTGGACATGGACGGTCAAGTGAAGAATTTGTCGGGTCGTTCCAAGGAATACGCAAGTGAAGTGGTCAACGGCAGGGAAACCTATGTATTAATCCGCGTGGAAAGTGAGTGATTGGTCAGAGCTGATAATCTATTAGGGAACAAAATATATCTCAACGTCTTTTAGACCTATATAACAATCAATCAAACAGACATCAAATAAAGAGTAATTGGGACCAATATTTTAATTAAAACAGATAAATGTAGAAATGACACGTCGAAAAGATGGAAGATTTCTTAGCATTTATGTTTATGTGTAAACATTATATTTCAACATTTTTTGCACTTGTGCTTCCGATCGCTATTTTTCTCACACTATGAAACATAAAATCAGTGAAAGCCATTATATTGAAAATTTTGTATCGATATACATATCAATATTTTGATTAGGGTTTTTGTTGCTTGTCAATATGAACGACAAAGAATGTACCGGTAGAGAGAATCCAATACTGCGATAATATATTGCACAAACAAATATATCTGGAGTTATTTTTACTGATTGTGTTGGACGGGTTTCAATGGATAGTCCTAAACAATACATATTTTCACAGTGAAAGCTGGATTCAATTCAATTTCGGTGCAAGATGTCTGTAACCTTGAATTGATAATCTATTTAATACGCGATCTCTTAAAGGGCATCTAAATTTAGTCAGAAACTAAATACTCTCTACAGTTTTCCCTTTAATCGAATTAAGTAGTTCACTAACTGCCGTAAAAGACATAGTTTAACATTACATGACCCTGAACGGAGAATTAAAATAGCATGTTTAAAGCTTGCCCTAGCATAAAAGTTCCTTGGCTATTCATTGCATCCAAAAATACCATCATCCTGTACGAAGAGCATAGAATGGTTAATAAAGGAAACCAATGAATTAAATCGGAAGAGTACCAACGCGAAGTCGCCATTGATTCCGTTTCTATCCGGATTAAATTATTTCATCTACCCGTTAATTACATTGCAATAGAGAAAATCCCCGGTATCAAGTTCATGCAGAGATCAGAATGTTATCAAACCGATGGAATTTTAGTTATCAGTTGTCCAATGATTATCCCATTAATTCGATTGTTTCCCGGGTACCCAAGGATAATTGTACCACACAGTCTGGTGGACAATAGATTTGCACTTTACACAAACTAAGAATTTCATTCCGTCAGTGCATCTACAGAAAAAGGAAAATCTGATAGCTAAGAACATTAATCTTAAGAATCCCTTTAGCCTTGACGATGAATAATTCAACATGTAGAGATTGGCAAATGCTGATTCACAGTGAATCACAAACTTTGTTTTTCCGTTGTTAGAAACCAGAAATTGTTAAGAAATTAAAAAGAGAAACCTCTGCTAAGTGATTTTATGACTGGATCTTTAAAATATCACTTAAGATATTATGATCTCACAATTAAAAGATCTTACTAATAAAAGTTGATGATTTTAAAAAAAAATATTTTGGTGTATCTATTTGAAGAAAATGGCAAACATTGTTTTGCTAACAAATCCCTGTATTTACATTTCAGAGATTGGAGATGGCAAGTACAACTATACGTCTCTGCTGAACAACCTAGGAGACGTCAACCCAGAGCTATTCGGTAGGTCAACCAAGCGTTGTAATCCTGCTAGTGTTCTCCGAACCCATTAAAAATATGGTTGTTTTATTAAAATGTCTATTTAAAAGTTTGAAAGTTACATTGTGTTGTAGATAAAGATGAATATTTTTGAAATGTAGTAACAGTCTCTTTCCTTTCTATCTTTTTATACCATCTAGCAAAATGAATGTCAGTTGAAAGCGATCATTGTAATAATAAACAAACGTATTTACTTAACGTCGTTCATTGTGAAACATATTTTGAGACACCATGGTAAACCAGTTCAATGTACAGAAGGTCTTAGTTCTTGATACGATTACAAGAATCTCGATGTGATGTAAACAGTAATCAATGATAGCAGCAAACCATTTCGTTATCGAGAATTCGCGTGTTTTAATATAACAGTACCGATTAAGAATCTGAAAGATGAAATTACCGAATTAGCGCAATTATGCTATGGCGATTTTTATTTTAATACAACACTTATGAATAAGTGATGCGAAAGTTCACAACAGATTACTTAAATTTTAGAATTCTTTTCAATGCGATTTGAAAGCAATGTAAGACTAACCAGAAGGGATTAGAATGTCAAAAAGTTATTCGAAATATACTACTTATATTATCTGTACTAATACTAAAAGAATTCTATAAACACACATATATTTTATACTAGGTAAATTGAGCGTGATGTCAAGACCACAGACGAGAGTAAAAGGAAAGAAAAACAACAAACCATTAAAAACACCAAAGAGTTCTCGCAACGAGTCCGCAAAGAGGCCAAGAAGTAGTGAGAAGAAAAAGTAGTTCCGGCGACTGTAAATTATTATGATATGATTAAAGACTGTTTATTGACCTATAGCTGTATATCATATCACGATACTGATCAAAATACAGGGTAGAATCCGTCTAGTGGCCCAGGGTACACAACACAACTAATTGTTACAGCTGTGATATCATTACACCGACTGTCCTTACGAATGCTTGGTTATATAGGATAAAGCATTTCGTTTAACGTGCATTGAAATAAGCTTACCTTGTTTTATATAGGACACATCCATTAAAACCATATGTTTTTTATACTTATTTTGCAATTCTTTTGATATATTCTTGATATGCACATGTATTGTATATCGTTTTGTCGTACGTTAACTTAAGGTTATTATCACAGTTGTATGTTATTAAGGTTTATATGCATTTGGATGATAACTTGATGGTTAGTTGCCTATTTAGGGCAATCAAAGGTTTTGTGTTATAAAATCAAATAAAAAGATTATGCAATTTAAAATTTTTTTGGGTTTAATTTTTTATCCATGATTGCGTTATTGCTATTCGTCTACCAAGAAACAGAGAATTGCCTGCAATTTTCCTTTTCAGCTGGGTTTTCAAAGTTTATTCTCTGTACAGTCACTCTGGTGAACTTTACTATGGTAATATTTGTTTTCCAATGACACCTGCTTGCATTTTACAATAATGAAAATTAAAATTTGTTCAATATTTATCGCGGGACAAGTCTTTACCTCACGACATCAGTAATCCAATTTCTGTAAGGGTTATTTCTCTTACCATAGACGTTCTACTTTTCACCAACAGGAATTCTCTGCAGGTGTTTCTTCTTTAATATACATAAAACAAACGAATCGTTTTGGTTTCGGTGCTAAAATTTACACCGACCAAACATGCTAAAATTTTATGGCAAACAGATCTTTAAACAGAGTTGATTATAAATTTTACATAAGAAAAGCTTCGGAAATCAAAATTGGTAAACACTTGTCTTTTCGAATTAACATCTACAGAGAATTTTTATTTTCCTTAACAGCGAGAATAAAACGTAATAGAAAATGTAACACATCAGAATATATTGGTATTCAATTATAATGCAAAACATACTGTATAATATGTAAAAATATTTCACATGTTAAAAACTTCAAATAAGTATTTTATGAATTTTCTACTCCGGAAAAATAGTATGAGAAATCGGTAAAGAAGATAAATTTCTTAAAAGCTAATTTTTTTTTAGAACACCTGAGTCACTCAGGTGACCATTGCTCTTTGTTTCCGGCCGACATTGTCCGTCGTGCGTTAACATCTGAACATTTCAGCTTCTTTTCTGAAACCACTAGGAGTTTCTGGACCAAATAGCATCTGTCAAAACTGTTAAATGTGATGCAGATAAAAAATCTTATCTAATTGTGGACATTCAGCAGACAAATTAGGCACATGGTTACGATGAGCAAGGAAATCTATACCAAAATTGTAAAGTTTATGGCCCCAGGGTTCTGGTGTTAGAGTATGGCTTTAGAAGTCATATTGTGAAAATGTATTATTTTAAAAAAAAACCTTTTTAGCTCACCTGAACCGAAGGTTCAAGTGAGCTTTTCTGATCACCCGTTGTCCGTCGTCCGTCTGTCCGTCCGTCCGTCCGTCCGTCTGTCTGTCCGTCTGTAAACTTTTCACATTGTTGACTTCTTCTCTAAAACCACTGGGCCAAATTTAACCAAACTTAGTACAAAGCATCCTTATGGGAAGGGGACTATAAATTGCTAAAATAAAGGGCTAATCTTTTTTTAAAAGAGAGATAATTGCGAAACAGTGAAAAAAAGGGTGCATGTCTTGAAAAATCTTCTTCTCAAGAACCACTGCACCAGAAATGCCAATATTTACATAAAAGCTTGTATATATAGTGAAGATTTTAAATCGCAAAAATCGTGACCCCCGGACCAAAACTGGGGCCCCTAGCGGGGTTCAAAGTTTAACATAGAAATACATAGGAAAAATGTTTTAAAATCGTCTTCTCAAAAACCACTGCACCAGAAATGCCAATATTTACACAAAAGCTTGTATATATAGTGAAGATTCTAAATTTCAAAAATCGTGACCCCTGGACCAAAACTGTGGCTCCAGGCGGGGTTCAAAGTTTAACATAGAAATACATAGAAAAATTGTTTAAAAATCTTCTTCTCAAGAACCACTGCACCAGAAATGCCAATATTTACACAAAAGCTTGTATATATAGTGAAGATTTTAAATTGCAAAAATCGTGACCCCCGGACCAAAACTGGGGCCCCAGGCGGGGTTCAAAGTTTAACATAGAAATACATAGGAAAATGTTTAAAAATCTTCTTGTCAAGACCCACTGCACCAGAAATGCCAATATTTACACAAAAGCTTGTATATATAGTGAAGATTTTAAATCGCAAAAATCGTGACCCCCGGACCAAAACTGGGGCCCCTGGCGGGGTTCAAAGTTTAACATAGAAATACATAGGAAAAATGTTTTAAAATCGTCTTCTCAAGAACCACTGCACCAGAAATGCCAATATTTACACAAAAGCTTGTATATATAGTGAAGATTCTAAATTTCAAAAATCGTGACCCCTGGACCAAAACTGTGGCTCCAGGCGGGGTTCAAAGTTTAACATAGAAATACATAGAAAAATTGTTTAAAAATCTTCTTCTCAAGAACCACTGCACCAGAAATGCCAATATTTACACAAAAGCTTGTATATATAGTGAAGATTTTAAATTGCAAAAATCGTGACCCCTGGACCAAAACTGGGGCCCCAGGCGGGGTTCAAAGTTTAACATAGAAATACATAGGAAAAATGTTTTAAAATCTTCTTGTCAAGACCCACTGCACCAGAAATGCCAATATTTACACAAAAGCTTGTATATATAGTGAAGATTTTAAATTGCAAAAATCGTGACCCCGGACCACAACTGGGGCCCCAGGCGGGGTTCAAAGTTTAACATAGAAATACATAGAAAAAATGTTTAAAAATCTTCTTCTTAAGACCCATTGCACCAGAAATGCCAATATTTACATAAAAGCTTGTATATATAATGAAAATTATAAATTTCAAAAATCGTGACCCCGGACCAAAACTGGGGCCCCAGGCGGGGTTCAAAGTTTAGCATAGAAATACATAGAAAAAATGTTTATAAATCTTCTTCTCAAGAACTACAATGCAACAGTTTGAGATATTACTATGCATACATCCTTGGCTATTGTAGATTCTAAATTGTTAAAATCGTGACCCCCGGACTAATACTGGGGCAACAAGAGGGGTTCAAAGTTTAACATAGAAATATATAGGAAACATGTTTAAAAATCTTCTTCTCGAGAACTACAATGTTACAGTTTGTGAGATTATTATGCAAGGATCCCCAAATAGTGAACATTCTAAATTGTAAAAGCCGTGACCCCCGGACCAACACTGGGGCCTCAGAATGGGTTCAAAGTTTAACATAGAAGTATATAGGGAAAGTGTTTAAAATCTTCTTCTCAAGAACTACAATGCAACAGTTTGTGGGATAACTATGCAAGCATCCTCAAATTGTCAAGATTCTTATTTGTGTAAGCCGTGCCCCCAGACTAATACTGGGGACCCTGAAGGGGTTTAAAGTTAACATAAAAATATAATGGGGAACATGTTTGAAAATCTTCTTCTCAAGAACTACAGTGCAACAGTTTGTGGGATTACTATGCAAGCATCCGTGGCTATTGTAGATTCTAAATTGGTAAAATCTAATACTGGGGCCCCAAGAGGGGTTCAAAGTTTAACATAGAAGTAAATAGGGAAAATGTTTAAAAATCTTCTTCTCGAGAACTGCAATGCTACAATTTGTGAGATTAATATGCATGCAACCTTGGATAATGTAGATTTAATTTTTTTAAAATAGTGACCCCTGGACTAATACTGGTGACCCAAGACGGATTCAAATTTTAACGTAGAAGTATATATGGAAAATGTTTAAAAATCTTCTTTTCGAGAACTACACTGCTTTAATTTGTCATATTACTACGTAAGCATCCTCAAATAGTGTAGATTCTAAATTATAAAAGCCATGGCCCTCGATCTAATACTGGGGCCCCAGAAGGGGTTCAAAGTTTAACATAGAAATATACATGGAAAATGTTTAAAAATTTTCTTCTCGAGAATCACAATCCTACAGTTTGTGAGATTACTATGCAAGCATTCTCAAATAGTGTAGATTCTAAATTGTTAAAGCCAACCATAAACCCTGGACGAATACTGAGGCCCCAGAAAGGGTTTCAAAGTTTAAAATAGAAATAGCATATGATACCAAATTGAATGTTACAAGGAACTGTTGTTCAGGTGAGCGATGTGGCCCATGGGCCTCTTGTTTTTCTACTATTAGACACACAGCAGAAAAACAAAGCACATGATTATGATAATCAAGGAAGCCTTTAACAAAATTTAGAATTTTATGGCCTAGGGTTAGGGGTGCTGGTTTTAGGGCGGGTCTCTAGTGATAATATAGTGAATTTGCATTACTTCTTTAAAAATTATCTTCTCTACAGTTGGGCAACTAGCAGGCATACTAATTGCATGGTCATGATGAGCAATGTGACGTCTACCAAAATTTTGAAATTCTTGGCCTTATGTTCAGGGTTACTGGTGTTAAGCTCGAATGGTCATATAGTGAACATGGAACAAATCTCTAAAATCTGGCATCTAGCAGGCAAACTAGGTACGTCCTTATGATGAACAAAGAAATTTGTTCTAGATATTTTTAGTTTCATCACACCTACACGGATGTTTTTGTGCTGGGGGAAGTTATTGGTCATATAGTTAATATGCATTCAATATCTTCACAAACCTAAAATCTTACCTCCTAATAGTGGGCATCTAGCACACAAACTAAGTGCATCATGAAGATGAGCAAGAAGACTTCTACTGAAATTGTGAAATTCATTACCCCCTGGTTAAGTGGTTGAGATTTTGGGAGGGAGAGGGATCTGTGGGCCTCTTGTTAATTTTTAGTAATAAAATTAACAGTAATAGTAATAACAGTAAGACTTTGGAATCAATAACGTTCGCGGTGGCTTTATTTTCGTCGTTATCTCTCACCTTCGATTAAAAACACCGTAAGAAGGTATGAAATAAGTTAATGATCCAACAAATCAAAACAAACCCACGAAACAACATCCTCACGAATCTTTTTTAAAATATAAGGCAATTGATTCCCATGAACTTACATGATTCTAAAGTATGTTGTTCTTTTTTTTCTGAATTATTATGTGTATTGTTTATATAAAAATTAATGCCTTTTTTTTATTTAATCAAACTTAATAAATTGACGTTTCGTCCATTTCGAAAAATTAAATTTTCTCATAATTTGTAACCGTTTAATTACTTATATACATCAAAACAAAATATATGCACACCATTCTATTATGTGTCATTTAGGTAGTAGGAATATTTAATGGCTGATTTAAAACTATCTTAGAATATGATGTGATACTTAAGTCACAACTGAACATCAAACAATATCAATTCTAGTTACTCAATTCAATCAAATATATTCCAACTAGATTTGATTTTACGTAGATAGTTTATTTTATATTTACATCATTAGGTTTATTGAAGTCAAGAATCAGAACACAGCATGTTAACGCCTAATAATTTGTTTTAAAATCTATCAATATTGACTCATGATATTAATTAATACAATTAAAACCTTTCACTAATTAGCCAGTACCATGAGGTAATAAACAAGGATACGAAGAAAAAAACTCATACTACGTTATAATTTTTATGCAGTTCTTTTATCAACGGCTCTGTACTTTTGTCATGCTAGAAAGTCAGAAAGTTAGTTTTATCAACAACAAAAAACCCCCACAAAGCAGTGCTTGTTACCGATGTCTTTTTTTATTTTTGGCATTCTGTGTAAATATTTATATTGATTTCTCAAACCATGAAAAGCATGCACGCTTCTTGGTAAACCCATTTTTTATTTATCTACAGGGAAGTGTGATCAAACATCTGTGCTTCATGTAAAAACTCGTTCCTGTTTCCGTGAAATTGTCATTTTTAAAAAAGTATAGTCCATTTCAAAAACGTTTATAGAGTTTTGTTAAAAAATTTGCATATTGTTTCATAAACTCAAAAGGTAAAACTAAATTATAAAAGGTATGAATTGAATTATCTAATAGATTAAATATATGTATTTGGAGAGTATTTTGTATATCAAAATTTCGTAGAACATCAAACTCTAATAGAAGAAAATAAACAATTGTTGATCTTTCATATGTTTAATTGGCTGTGAAAATGCACTATCAATATTTAATTTAAATTTGTTGTCAGTCAATATTTAAAAAAACATGTTATTAATTATATACGTATTTAAAAACAATTTTTGTTTTCCATTTACCGGTATCATACGTTTTTTAATCAAAATGTTTGTTTGCAATACGACCTTAATCAGGCTAGGATAAATGCTAGTGTCTTGCAAATAAACAAATGGCATAATTTAAGACAGATACAATATCCAACAGATCCCCTAACAAATAAATTGTTTTTTCCTTCCAAAAAACAGAGACAACAAAACAATGTATGTATGTTTCTCTCTGCTGTACTATTACGGGATGTGGAGCTTATCAATATGCAACATATACAAGACGATGAAACGTAATGATATTTCTTAAAGCTTTCTCTGAATTTTTTTACAACTGTCAATACATCATTTGGTTGTAGTACTACTTGGAATTTTCATATGAATAAATAATATAAACAACTTGCCTTCATTTTAAATTCTCTTTGAAAAACACATTTTGAACTTTAAAATCATAGTTTGTTATAAATAAATATATATATATATATATATATATTTACAGATAAATCATGAAGTAACTATGTGATCCTTAATGTGAACTCTCAGAGTATCAAGACGAAAAATTCTAAACATCATAAATAATTACAACCCCTGTGTTCTGTTTAGTACGATGAATATATACAAAGTTCCGTTTGTTTCTCCTAGATTAGTTCTCATACAAGAAGGTCGGATTTGAAGGCGTTCTAGCTGTTGCTAGCTGTCTATTCAGGTACTGTTTGTGACCGCACATAAGAGCACATTACGAAAGGCTGTTTATCTATCACTGACCTTAGAAAAACCAAAGCAACTTATTATCAGAGCCTTATATCGTCCCCATTTCTGGTCTGGACTTCGTGGACATCATAAATAGGACAGTCCTGGAAAAGCTGAATGTAGGCTACTGAAAGAAACTATCAGAGAGATTGCTACCATGTCAAAGTTTCTCTTCCGGGCATCTCTCAACCAGACATCTATTCTAACAGAGTGGAAAACGGAAAGTTTCATTATATAAAAAAAGGAGAAGAATAAAGTAGAAATAATTTTCAAGTTACATCATAAACATTCCCCAATCCAATCCGGTGTAACGTCGGAAAGTGACCCCCGTAGAATATTGACCCGGGGGTCAAATTTCTACGGAAAAAACTGACCCAGGGTCAGTATTTTATGACAACTAGGGTCCTTTTTCTACACTAGAAAACCATTCCAGACCTGTAGATCTAAGACCCCCCACGCGTTGAAAACTGACCGTCATAGAATTTTGACCTCTCTTATAAACTTCATAGAAATTATAGAAATTAGAGGTGATACGTGAAACATTCATGTTTGGCGAGGGGAAAGGGGGCAGCGAAAGCATATAAAAGATGGATGCGCCTCCAGTGTTACCCTGTGACATATATAGCATCAGTTTGAACAAAAAGATGTCTGTGTTTAACTTAAAGTACTCGTCAGCTTGCCGTATGCTGCCTCTTCGCTAAGCCTTTTTAGGGTTGTGTCCTCCCCCTAAAGGTACATGCATGATGGTGCGCTCGTTTGCGCTCCCTTTTTTGCATTACTAAAGACGTTAATAATGCGACAGCTCGCGTCTGCTCGTTCTGCTGAATAGGCCCCACAATTTTAGTAGATGATTTCATAGACAAACCTAAATAATGACCTCTGTACGAGTATGTACATGTATTGCATATTTTTAGAAGAAAAAACTCAGATTACAGATGTGAAATTTCGACGAATAAAGCGGATTTTTTAAATATCTGTTGTATTTAGCTATAGTGAATGTCTGACAGCCAAACAAAACATGCACCGTTACACCGACAGACTAATGTTACAGGTACACGGTAACTTTTTGTGAGTGAGGACTTTTGGTCCCAAATTTACCTTGGTCTCTACAAACATTTTGGGCCTCAATTTTATTTTCATATTTTTTTTTACATATTTGATGGTTTTATTGATTTTAAGTTTAATACACATGAAACATCACATTAGATGGTTTTAAGAGTCTTATAACGATAGTTCTATTGAACATGTTTATGACTACAGATATGAGTGATTGATTCTAATAGATTTTGATCAAGTCTGTCTTTGATTTAATTTGAACATATTTTATTATGCAAATATATATTTACATAAATGAATTAGACAGCAGGCAATGCCTATGTAAGCCTTCTTCATATGGGGCAAGGTAATACATGTAAAGTGCAAAATAAAAATGACAAATAAAATGATACACTTTTTATAAAATAATGTGATGTAGCATAAAAATATATATTCAGAAGGGAAAAAAAGATTGACAAAAACCGGTTTGAGGAAAAAAAAATTCCAAAATAATCAAAAACTTAAATACCAGTAGTACAGTTACAACATAAGTATATTACTTATGCGTACATGTATTAGATATATAGCTATAGTTATGATAATTTTAGCTAAACCTCTTAGATTTTAAAATGTAGTTATGAACTAATTTCAATAGTACAGTATTTTCATCATATGAAATGTCATCATCTCCAAATAACAATAAATCTACAGTAACTGGTTATTGCAATTAAAGCATTGATATTTGATAAAAAAGACTGTTTCTTTCTTCATTATATTTAAGACAGTCAAAGAAAAAAATATATGCATTTTCAGTACGATAGCCACAATGTTCACAGATTGAATTTTCACGAATAAAATAATCAAAAAGGTCACCATTTAACTACTAGCATTGTTTCTCAATTGAAAATTTATATTTTCGTTGCGATTCCAAAAATTAAAAAGTTTATTTGGAGTTTTGAAATATTGTTTCTTAATGGATTTTGAAAAAGAAGACAATGTTGGGAGACTTCTGATGTCCAAAGGTAGTTCATTCCAAAGCCTAATTGTAGATTGTATAAAACTTCTTAAATAAGATGTAGTTCTGGCTTTAAGAATGACAAAAGTAAGACCATCATTATTTCTCAAGGAATAAGTGATTTCAGGTGAAATACAGGGCTCTAAAAGTTTTAGTAAGTAATCCGGCACCATACCATTTACCATCTTATAAAACAAGATTAATTTATGGACTCTCCTTCTTTCTGACAACTTATCCCATCCTAGTTTTAGATTACAAAGTAATTTAAGAATGCAATACTGCCTTTTTTTCAATGTACTGCTCTCAGGATCGGACAATACCTATATATATAAAATACTTGTTTGAGAAAAAAAAATAATTGCAGAGACCAATTTGTTTATTCCAACCAACATGAAAGGTCGCAAAATGGTTTTCTTTGTTCAAATTCTGATATCAAAGTTCCCCATATGAGAAAAATTGTTTCCTAAATATACAAACAACACATGCAAGGAAATCTACCCTAATCAAAAGGTAACGATTAACAGCATCGCTGAATCAAGTTATTGGAGGATTCAATGTTATAGTGATTCACAAATGACATTATATTAGACTATGTACATGTAATATTTTACATAATAAAATATTTTTTAAACCATAAACATTATACATGTATTAGACCGAATGCTGTTTACCTGACAGATGCATTTTGTCTCAAATAAACTTTATAATTAATCAGATCTGTAACGAACTGTCAAGTACAATGCAATACTGTAAAGGATCCCCCCCCCCTTCCCAACTTTCTATATGCAGAATGCAACACGTTGATGATGACTTCGTTTTTTTACTTATCAACAAACATATCTCAATATATGGTATACTCTATTTACACTCAGTTAAGAGATCACTTTTTCGAGAATACTAATTATAAAAAAGCTGTTGTTTCTACTTATAGAAACTGCTAGAAATGAGTATGAATGCCTAGGACACTAATATGTTAAATCCAAAAAAAATTTTAAGTTATATAAGAATATGCCTGTATTAATTGCTAGATTCAAATGTTGTTTATAAGTACCGCGGTTGTATTTAATTAAAATCAAAGTCAATGCTACATGTAAAGCCCTTTTTAGTGTCATTATTTCTTTACGATTTGCTATCTCTGTTATATACCGAAGTTTGCAAGTACATTTTAAAAGTTAATTTTGATTACAATAGAGATCGATTTAAAACTCTCATAGAATTATCTATATAGTATTCTGTTTCTTTTGTTCAATTCTAAATTTGAACTTTTGGAATTTGTGACGTTTATATTGTTTTTAAATCAAGCATTGTATTTGTTTAATATATATTCTTCTTAAACCTGTTGTAACAAGAAAATTAACTGGTATCAATTTCTGCATACAATAAGTGCGAGTTTTACATGTATGTTCATTCAAATTGATATAATTCCTATTCAGTCATGGTTTGACAATTATTGTAAACATACGTTATATTATATATCATTACCCCCTCCCCGTCAAGTCCCCAACCTTTTAATTTTGTTCTAGATTCGCGCCTATTCTAACTATCTATTTAAAATTCAGTTGTTATCTAAGGTACGTCTTCTTCTTCTGTTGCCAAAATGTAAGGGGAACATTTTATATTCAGTGTACTTTAATTAACGAAACATAACTACATCTTTTAATTTTTAATTTAAAAATTTAATAGACAGACTGAGATAATGATGATAAGCAATAACAGGTGATCAGAAAAGCGTACTCAAGCTGGTTATTCGAACAATCTAGGTATCAAGCAGGCAATGGTCCCCACCCCCCCCCCCCTCCAGACCACCACCACCCTTGTATCCACTCTAAAGACAATAATAATAATAATATTATATAGTCGATATTCTACAGGGTCATTTTTCTACAACCCACACGGAGAAAAATGACCCCTAGACCATAATTTCTACGATGTAATCCAAGTATTCTACAACGGAGTGGGTCATTTTTCTACCTAGAAAAATGACCCCCGGTCAATATTCTACGGGGTCACTTTTCGTCGTTACACCGCCTCTGGGGTCATAATTCTTAGAGAAGCTCACTTTTGATCTCAATCTGCATTTTTCAAAAGGAATTTAGAAAGAAAAAATAAGACTGCGACCAAATGTGAGCTCGTTATGGCCCAATGGCCTGGGGTCCACCATGGTACTATACTTGGGACAACTGACGTTCCTCTTCTTAATTAATGACCTACCAGATCGTGTCTCAGAAAGGACAACAACAAAATTGTTTGCAGATCTCTGAAGGGATATAAAAAAGATAGTGTGAAGCTCTACAGCTGGTTCCACCTATAGGCGGAATTTTTATAGAATACCCGTCTAACACCCATGGAAACAACTTTGAATTCGGCACTGTAAAGTACCTTGGGGTTTCAATACACACGAACAAAAGATATAAAAAGACTAAACACATCAACCGGAGCAACAGGTGAGTGACAAATTTGTAGATGTTGTGAAAAAAAAACTTCAAGAAGACCTCAAGCTAGGTACTGAATAGATGATTAAAAATAAACTCAGTATAAATCATCAAAAAATGTAATGTATGATAATTGGCACGTCTAAAAGGTTGCAAAAATGTAGAAATCTCGATATACATTTTAGTGGTATGCAAATTGAATTTGTGAAACAGGCTAAGTTACTGGGTGTTTATATAGATAATACTTTATCTTGGGATGCTCACATTGATTTTATTTCAAAGAAAGTTTTAGGAAAACTTGCCGTGCTAAGGAGAGTGAGCTATTTTCTGCCACAAAATGCATTACTGAAGGTTTTTAATAGTATTGTGTTTCCACATTTCACTTATTGTTGTACTGTCTGGTGTTAAGTAAACAACCAATTGTATTTAGATAAGTTGTTCAAACTGCAGAAAAGGAGCGCCAGAATACTATTAAATGTACGAGATATTTTAACTCCCACTAGCTTTTTATTTTCTTGTTTATCATGGATACCAATTAAGGATTATTTTATGTCTAGATAAGTGATCTTTTTGTATAAGGTTTTACACAGCCAAATGCCTGATTATCTTAGTGAAGACGTGAACAGTTAAGGGTGGATGTAAAGTGAAAACATTGGAATTATAAATGAGGTATGATGCCTTTACATGTAGCTATCCCACTGCTCATAGTCATTACAGTCGAACTAGGAAAGTTCGAGAATACTATAAATTACAAAAATAAAAAGTCTTAAAAACGATTTTTAATGATGTATGTTATAACAAAACAAAAACCAAATTAGTTGTGATATTGTGCTATATATTAATATCATTTGTACAGGGACTACCAAATGGATTGAAAATCCCGTAAGAGAATACTTTTATTCACTAGCGTCCGCAATTTAATTGTCTAGTTTCGATTCATTTGACTTTTGTTGATGGAAATGTTGTGTATATTAAATTTCGCCAGATCATGATCTGTGGTCTAAACCTTATCCAGCAAACCTCTGTTTTTGCTACAGAGATGCCAATAGATATCATCACAGACAACCAGAGCTATTGAGCAGCTTCCAAGCAATCATAAACGGTTCCCAATACCGTTAAATAAAAAATTTCAAATATAATTATTTAAAATGAACGCATTTTTAAAGCAATTGGCGATCAATAACAGACATCAATTTATAAATCGATGAAAAAACTTTTAACATCGTACTTAAAAATACATCCTGTCTAAATTAATATGTTCTCAAATACATATTAGGTAGCAATTTACCGAATGTTAAATACACAGGAAAAACTATCAAAAAATCAATTTAGATGTTAAAACGAACATCCTCTGACAACAATCAGGGAACGCATCTAAACACAGAATCAATCTAACGGACAAATCTATACAATGATATGCAGTGCCAGTTTCCACAATATGTGGGTAATGATTGGATGGAAGATGAAGAAAATGAGATGCAAATCAAAATTACTTTTCCCTCATCTGTACCCTCCTATTATAAATCAATCAGCCACTCAATATTAAACTATTTTTGTTTGATATTTTCCCCATCTTTAAGAATACATTGTAGTTTAATTTCATACGAGGGTCAATCAGAAAATACGTAGACTTGTCGTTATCATATGTTTTTAATGAAAGTCATCACTAACACATTAGTTTATGCACCAACATTTTTTTCTCAATATAAGTTTCATTCCATTTGAAGAAAAAAGTGTTTTTGTTACCCGATTTTAAAAACAACATGTTTTGTCACCACGGAGTACGGTGACTTTCAAAACATGACGTCAAGATGACACATGCACAGTTTTTTGAAATACCCAATACATATTTTACGCTTAGTCTCTAGCGTTTTTCATCCTGCATTTTAAAACGGCTCCAGACCTCTTGACTTTTTATTTGTTGACAATTGTTCGAGAGCCATTAGTTAGTTCTTCGATTTTTTTTACCATGTATCTCTTCGTTCACAGTAGGGAAAACCTTGAACGTCAGATGACGTTACTTATTTTTTAGACCAAATATATACTGATATTCTACTTTCTTTCTGGCTGTTTGATGTCCAAAATATAGTTTCCACCACCAAAAAGAATTATTACTTTTAAACACAAATGTGCGAATAACTTTTGACATATATTTTGCATCATCTTGCATTTTCACAGTTTGCTTCTTTGTTTTTCCGAATGGAATCCATATTGTTATCACTTCTCCTTGCTCCGTGACATTCAGCGACTACATCTTATTTAGTGAATTTAAGTGAAGATTATTTGTCTTTAGTAACTGGTTTCTGTTCAACGAAACAACATATCACATTATAATTTGGTACATAGAATATCATGACAATACTCAACTTGAGGTTTCAATAAAATGACAGAATGCGCAAGCAAAGCAACCAATAGGAGACGTTTGTCTGTAAGTGTCTGTGACTGAGCCTTTACTACCTCGAGACACTTGCTATCATTTCCTGCTACACTATCTAAGATTCTCCGTGACATATATTATTCCCAGATTTTCCTTCATTGTGTAGTTTGGCACGTAAGCGTTTCAACTCAGCAAAATAATTTTCCATTTTTCTCTTCTTTTTTTTTTTTACGTTACTGGACATGGAAATATGAGTCCTTTTTTTTTCTTTTACCACCTGAAGTCTATTGCTCCATATGTCTTTGGTATTATAAGGAGGTAACAACTCATTTATCGGTGTTGTGAACCATAAACGATCATCACTACTTAGTGTTCTTTGTGATTTCCAGTTCTGTGTCAGATTTGTTTCAGGAATGAAGTGTTGTGGATTTCCTATGATTCAATTCTTCTGATAGCTTCTGCATTGATGTTTCACTTCACTCTGATCAGCAGTGGAGCTTTATTGGTTATATCTATTGTAGTTTTGAAACGATAACAAGGTTTTCAGCTTTGACTGAAGACGCTATGACCAAGAAGTTCTTTACTGCATGAATTGATGGATTGTAAGTTGAGCAACTAATATCAGATCCTATATGTACAGAAAGGTATGTGTACAATCAAAAGGTAAAAAAAAAAACTTGCTGACTAGAAAACTGATAAATATTGACCAGCGATTTGTGATTAATATTTATCCTGTATTGAAGGCTGTTCACATTAAACTGACTTGCCAGTGATAGCCTTTCTTGAGTCCAAATTTTAAATTATTTTATTGATGTACTGACTTAATTGATGGTGTTCCTCGTGAAAATACATAAATTATTGCTGGTCATTAAAGGATATGGTAAGGTACTGAGTTTGATGTGTGTTTGTGAGTAGTTAGCTAGTGTAACGGTTCCTAAAATACCAAACCGTAAACTGCATACCCCTACAAGAAAATGAATCTATTGGAATACTATTGATAAACATGATTTTGACTTATCATATACTTCATGTGGAAATAATGACTGCCGCTGCGTTAATTTTGAATGCAATGGGTGCCTAAACTTCATTAAATAAAAAAAAAACGTCGAAGCCCAAAATGACGTACCTATTGTCGGAATTTTATCTGTATAGAAAAATATCGAAGGGAAATAACAACACAGAAACAACAGCATTCTTTCAATGCCCAGACATCAATCGGCCCAAAAAATAGCATAATTATATATGTTCTATAAAATTAGCACAATTTATCATACGTTAAACATCATGATAGCTTAAGTTAAAAACCAAAATAAACAAACGCCACCATATCCGGTGACAGCCTAAACATGTGTCGCTCTAATTTCCATTTCTACAATCTAAATTTGATATTTTAACATATTGTGTACTTTACATAACATTTATTCATAATTTATTATTCAAGAAAAACTCTTTAAAAAACCCGAATTTTAATATTTCCGTAGTTTCTATTTCGACTCTAACTAAGTTACAAGATTAATAGGTATGTCACCTGCCATGAATTAAAATATGAATAGAAAACAATTTAGTAAAAGATATAATTCATATTTGATTCATAACCTAAACCCAAACCAATGAGTATTAACAATGCTATAACCACGGATAAAGATTGATGTGTATGTTTGTCCTTGCATGTAGACGTCTTGCTACCAAATGTTTCTAGATAAAATTCGATTACAATTTAAACCTACAGCTTTTTGAAACGACTCATTTCTTTTACGTTGATCATGACATAATTAAGGTTTCAAGATAACACTTACCTATGTGAAAATGATACATCTGAGAAAAAATTAATATTTAAAATATCCATATTATGAAGTTTAGTTGTCTATACTCTCTATATTTCTAGTATTTGTATGGAAAAAGAAGGTTACCATAGGGTAAACACTATTTTATCCTTATGGCAAATTAGAGTTATTATGGTCCTAACAATGTCAAGACTTATCATTCAACCGTAGGTTTTTTAATTACTAGTAGATGTCTTTAAACCTTTCATTTCTATATCAAACTTAAATTTACATTGTGTTTAATAATGGACGTTACTTGTTCATTAATTTTTACCGTTTGTCCCGCCAGGATATGTTGAAAATATGCCAAAGACAAAGACATGTATTTGTTTTTTGTATTTAAGCCATAGTAATATATTTTTCTTTTACATTAATATACAACTCAATTTTAAAAAACACCAATTTTTGAAATTTTCAAAAACGTTAGCCATCTGATTAGATCCATAGATTAAATCAACGTTGATTTTTTTCAATGCCTCAAACTCATAATTTGGTACCTGGGGTAAGAAAGTCATAACCTTACTTTAATGAAAATAATTTTTTTTAAAACGGTAAAACAAACTCAACGTTCTGTCAAGTTTTAATCTTTAAAATTGAAAATGTCAACTAACTAAAATGAAACGTATTTTAGGAGTTTTATTGTTTGTGTAGCTAGGTGTTTTATATGATATGTCAGATCACCTGACGATACCTGATACTGACATCGTATTTACAGCTGCATCACTTGAGTATTAGCTTTCAGGCCTTCCACCAAATGACATACATTAAAGGTCATGAAATAATACAAACTTGATATTTTATTTATACCAGTCTCAAGCAATGGTTTCAACATAAAAAAATAGATACGTAACTACAAAAATATGAAAAGGAAAATATCTGCATGCAATAAAAATCTCAGATTTCTTTTCCAAACATCGAATTGCCAACAAGCAATACATGTGAACATAACACAATTGAGGTAACTCACATTCTTATGGCGACAGATGTTTGAGAATACATCAAATCAAAACGGATTTTGAGGCTTTTTGAGAACAAAATAATATAGTGCGCAATTTATTTTTAAGTATATGTATTTGATTAATGTTGATCATAATTGGCATAAAGGTTAATACTGACTTTTAAGATGACGAACGTAGTAAGTCATGGCAAAAAACATCATTTCATATTTGTATCTTATCAATATCTTATTTTAAACATTAAGTAAAGCAAAAATGTACACAGAGAGGACAAAAATTTCAGCATAAAAGATGTTAATAATAACGGAAAAAAACATTTAAATTGAAATTGTCAAAAACTTTCCTTTACAAAATAAGGATAAATCTTGGAGACTATGTGTGATTATATATTCGATGGTACATTTTCAATTTTGATAATCATGATTTTCAACAAGGCCTTATGTTGCGACCAATTTTGATATTTCATTAATAATGAAATCTAAAAACAGAACCGCGTGATAAAAAGGTAATACAGGTAATACCTGCCTGCTCCATTGTTCAGGCCGACACCTGTGCACTTGTAGCGGATGGGTCGAACACCAGCTGACGATGGATTTTGTTTCAAGGTAAGATACAACCACTATAATATGTAATTACAGGCTTTATTTATAAAGCTTGAAAATTGTTTGATAAGAATTGATGTTCCTGTTCTCATTGGTGTGTGGGGCTTCAAATGCTTTCTCTTGGCATTCTTTGAACCTTAAATAAGGTATTAAAATAAATCATAACTGTTTTGTTTTATTGACGTGTTTCGATCGATCCTCATTGATTTTTTTTTTAATATAATTGTTTGCAAAGATAGATATTAGTTTAAGCATTTGTATTATTGAAGTGATTATGTCGATTGGACAAAATTTCTTTGATGATACATTGTATTCTGTATTTTCTAAATTTCTAAAAAAAAAAAAAACAAAACAAAACAAAACAAAAAACCAAACATTCAAACAAATAAAAAACCTGCTATTAAAATTGTTACAATCTTTGATGAAAATAATCTCTTACATAGTTCAATTTGTCATGAAAAAAACCCATAACATAATGATGTATAAAAAGCATAAATCTCGAAAAAATATTATAAAAATAGAATGAAATAAGCACTTTCTAACCAAATAATGAATCAACATAAAATGTTAAGGAACTTTGTTCTTTCAGATATTCGTTATACTTACGTATTATTTTAAATAAACATTATCAAAAATAATTAATCTTGTATCTCGAAAGCAGTTCATTTGTTGTATATAAGCAAATAAAAACAAACAGACATATATTATAATTACTTAACAAGTACAATAAGGAGTAAAATCAGACACTTTCATTTATTTTTAATATCGTATTCAACACACATAGGAACAGATTATTCTGTACATACTCTTGAACAAATATATCTTAACAAACGCATTAGAACCCTGAAGGTAAGATTATTTAGCTTGATTTTGATTATTCCAATCCAATATTATATCAAGGCAATTGAGCGAGACGATACGCGCTGGTACTATACTTAGTTTTGCCCGAACAGTACAACACTTGAAAATTAATTGAATAGTAGGAAATAACGACCAAAACTAACTAGTTAAAGCTCTTTTTGGATGAGTCACTAAAAATGTAAAATAATCGTTAATTTTGATATCGAGGCAAATCATTCTGTACGCAATGAGTATTCGTTCAACATTCGGAACACTATTTAAAACACCACAAAACATAAAATCACAAACATTTTTTAATCATAGCCATATTTGTACTGAAAACAAAGTTGTATTGTATTCCTATCTACAAAAGAAGCATTACTGTAATACAGCTTGTAACATATGGAAAACATTATTTGATATGACAGTGTTCGATACATTCATTTCATTTGTTCAACAACATTACGAGTACATACTTGATTAAAGAAATAACATATGTGGAGTTAATGTAAATAATCGAAATACCCACTGTATAAAATTGTATGACAGGTATCCTGTCAGTATAAAAAAAAATTAATTGACTGATGGTTGGTTCCAGAAATAATCTAATATTTATTTATTTGAAACTGGATGGTGATATTTCACTCTGGGTATTTACAAGTCTTTGTTTTGGCTAAAAGCCTGCAATTAAACGAAACCCATTTGATATTGGGACAATTAATAATTTAAAAAAAAATCAATACTCTGAAATACATCGAAAAAATACGTTAATGAGAAATATAAAAACGACGTTTTGCCAACTATAAACTATTTTTATGGAATAATTGATAATTCATGAGATAAAACGTAATGTATATAAGATGTTATCATAGCTTAAACGAAAAGCAATGGTTAACAGCTGAATGAACAACAGAATGAAACAGAATCAAATTAAACCTCAGGTATGTGAATTAGACATATGAAAAATATGGAATCATTATTAAATTTCCTTTGACAGTTTTGTTTTGTATAAAAGTAAAAATACAAAACACAGTTTAATCGCTTATTATTTGTAAAGACGACAAAAAGACACATCATTTTTCATAAAATTGTACCTATCAATCTGCCAAAGTTTTTCCACTTGTAACATGACAATTTTGAATGGTATGTATATATTTACATTATGGCCAGTGAATTCACAAGCACAATTACTTAATTGGTGATCATATTAACATGTATGTTTAGGTTTTGCAAGTCTTTAACAAGTCTTTGGTGCAATTTTTATATATTTTACCAGAATCGAATCTTCACATTTCACAATGAGAATTACATCTCTCGTAATAGGTTTAACAGATTATTTGAATAAAGAAAGGTGTGGCGAATCCAGGGTTTGTGAAAAGACGAAATGAGTGTAATGTTTGCTATTTTATTTTTCCATATCATTGGTTTTTTAAATGTAAGTTACAATTGTAAAATAAGAGTCCGCAAACATAAAAAAATAAAATGATCAATTGGCTTTTCTTTTATTACCTGGTAACTTTCGCCTTATGATTTACCATCTAACTTAACCATCCAGTTTTTTCAAGAACAGATCTCGAGTTCAATATATATACTATTAAAATAAAACCCAGTAAATTTACTGAAACTAGAAAAAGTACATGAAAAGGTGTTCACTTGATGAAAAAATAGATTGAGTTTTATTTTGGGTCGTTTTCTTTCCGCTGAAGGATGTCTAGTAAATCTCTTAAAACTACTCTTGTAAAGTGTTTCTTGTAGAGAACGGATGTGAGCGGATATCAACCCTTGGCGCAATGTAACGTGATCTGTCTTAATTTTGTATTTCAGGCTGCATGAGCTCTTCATTTTTAAGCGGTCTATAGATAAGTTTCTTATCTTACTAACATTCTGTGTCCTGTTTACTTGGCAAATACTTGAGCATCCTATTCTTAATAAAGCTTTCAATGTTTTGTAAGCCATGGTTTGAAGCCATACAATCTTCTTTGTTATCAATCTGTTATGTCAATTTTTACAATAGTTAGTTACATGTATACACTAAAGAAAATTCTAAGTAGACTTTTGCAGATTGTAAACATGATGTTAACCTGCCTAATGATATGGCGTTTATGCAAACTATTTGATATCGAGTAAAATGTCCTAGTTTGAGTCATTGCTCTGTATGCAGTAGGTTGATGAAGCTACAATTCAAGTTACCATTTATTTATTTTTTTTACAAAAAAACGGCACTTTATCTAGGTCACGTGTCATAGTTCGCACGATACAGGTCTGTACGTTCTGTGACAAAAGAGAGTAATAATATAATCTTACGACACAGTAGATGTACAGACACGAGCGAAATATTCTCGAAATGAATAGAAGCAACAACCAATTTCATAATTCATTGTTACATTGTAGACTGATATTTGTTTCAATTCCATCAAACAACATTGGTTTAACTGTTCTTATTATTGTCTAAGTAGCGAGGCAGGCGATAGCTTTAAGAAATTATTGGCGAATATTTCTGTCAAAGGTTATTTTCAATGCATTGCATCCAGCAGCGGGTTAGATTTAAAACAAATCACTGCTTTTTAATTTACTGCAAGAATATTTCCAAACCTTTAAAAACTTACAAAACTATTTTAAAATTGCATTTTAACAGCAAACCATTCAACACAAAGCTTATATACTTTATTTCTTCATGCTTCCTTGTTTGGGAAAAAAAATTGCACTGAAAATCATCAGCGATTGCTGATAAATAGCATCAGCTTACGTCTGCTGTGTTACTGAACAGTAATTGTCACGTAAATCTGCCCACGAAGAATCACGTGATTCATGCCTTACCCGAAGATCCAGGCACCTTGACGAGAATCGGTCCGGCAACGCAAGGAACGCCATCTACTGCCGTAACTATCAACAAGTATCGATACTTCCGGTCTTTGCCACGGCGCCATTTATGCGGATTAAAAAAACGGGCTGATGGAAAAGGAAGTAATTCGGTCATTAGGAAATAAAAACTTGGCAGCTAGCATCGACTGGTGTCGAGAGTTATTGCTATTTCAAATGTTACTATAATTGAGGTAAGTCAACGCATTTGATGACTTTGTTTTGAAAAGTTATACGACTGTTTTTTGTGAACATCAATAGTTACGGTAATTTACATAAGGTCATGGGTGTTAAAAACATTGCCCAGATTATATCAGCTGACGATCATTTACTTAAAAATTTGAATAAATGTCTTTTTTAGAAAGATGTCCTACTTCAAAATATAGATAATTTACATTTTTTTAAGTGACATTAAGTAGTTGTATGAACATGTATATATACACATATTTTTAACCTAACCTAAAAATGCCGGAACAAGCAAAGAAAACAAACAAGTGGTGTAGGGCTCACATGACTGTATGTATGTGTACTAATTACGAAATAGACAGCCAACAATATATGCACAAAAATATATATTGATGATCATTTCTATTTTTATCAGTAACTAATTTTACACAAAAATCATAAGTTCACCGGTGTATACTCTTAATCAAAATTTAACAACATTAGAAAAATACCCATAAAACGAGGAAGTTTTAACACTTAGAGAAAATATAAATAGAAAGAGCATTATACAAATCATTAATACGTTCTAGACTTGTTAAATAATTAACCCAACCTAGCTAGAATTAAAAATAAAACGGATATGAATCATCCTGTTTGAAACAAAAGCCCACTTGCCGTATTCTGTTTATTCCTTCTTCGTCGCCATTTTTTCACACTTACATGTAACTTTAAAATCGAAAGTAGAATAGAACTATGACCACGTGTCAGTTTTACAAAAGCAAATATTTACCTGAGTATTTACTCGAGTTTTGTGACCGATATTTGTTCTTTTAAATGTGGCGTTAAGGTGTGTTAGCGATAAACACAGTTATTTTATGTTAACAATATCTCTATTTACCACGTATAGTCAGTTCTAAAGTTATAACTTAAAAAACTTAAGCGATTCAATTCATCGGTGGACAAATGTCGGATTTTACGTCGTCCTTAAGCTCGCAAGATGAGATCTTGTTGAATCAGTGCCAGGGGTAGATTTTTTAAAGGTTCTGACAAAGATCTGGTTTCCACGTTTGTGTTATGCACAAAACGTCTATATTTAGTTAGTCGCTTATCTAGCGAGGCTCTGCTGAGGACCAACGCCATTACTAAGGGTTTTCTCGAGGTTTGGTCGCTCTAACATGTAAGTACATTTGTGATTGGTATAAACGTAAATCTATATCGATTTCTTACTGAACGAAGCTTTACTTTCATGATTTTAACTGATTACGTTTTTAAAAAATCGAAAAGAAAGACAACTACATCTATACACTTTTTGTCCCTTTTTGGTTTTGTTCAATTATCAGGGTTCAGAAATGGTGTATTATCATTTTTTCTCTAGTTTGCCTAATATTAATTCCATTTTAATGTTATATATGATTGCTGAATTGACACAAAAGACATTGTCCAAACTAGTTTGAAATATAATATTTTCATCCACATTTATTATTTTACAATTTTTTTCCAATTCAAGTCTTCCTAGAATTTAAATTCAAGTCGTATATGCCATCGGAGATCGGTGACCAAATTATTACAGACTGTAAGAGTTATGAAACAGGAAAACAAGGGCAGTATAATGAAGTCACCCTTAATCCCAGAACTCTGACCAATGACTCACCTATACGCCTCTAGACACACACACTAGTACTGCAATGATAGGTGTTATGTACTTCTACGTCGCCCACTTTCTACACATTGGTGTAAATTAGTTCATTTGTCGTAACCAAAGTCCAGCCTCTCATTGACCAAATATTACAGAAAACAGTTTTCCAACTAAGACTGGGAACGAATGTACAAATAAAAGCGACCCCGTATTAGTGCGAGGTGAAAATCAGTGAGTACAAACTTGAAAAAGGATGTAGATGAATAGTCTTGCTAGGACGCCAACAATTATGGCCCAATTGATAGCACGCCTTAAAGAAAAAGTATTTTTTTAGGCTGTAAAACCGCTTTATATTACAGTATCTCTATATGTTTTTTGTTAGTTTGGTGATAAATTCCTCAAGTGTTGTTGCTATTCCACGTTATCAATGATTGATTGTTTTTGTTGGTAAGCGTCCGGTTGAGATTGCTTTTCAAACATTGGGACATAATAGAGATTGTTTCTCAGACACGGAATCTTAGTCGTTAAGATATCACAAGTCAATTTGATCTAGACTTAGACTAATTTGTAAGGATAATACATTTTGTTCGCCGCTAATATGGTATATTTTCTCAATAAGGTAAATTTGTATTGATTAAACATTTCAAGAAACGGATCATATGTTGCACTATATGCCAATAGCTAAAATCAATGGTCTGTTGACATACATGTAATGGGTTTATTCTCGAAAATATCCCTATTACAGATGTTACAATTTTTTAGATTAGTAAAAACCCAACAACACAAACTGTAAATAGCCTTTGTATACATGCAATGGCGAGCAAATACGCGTTTAAACTGTAAATCTCATACTTTGAATATGGCGAATTTCCCCTGTCTTTTGCAAAAGGTTTTTTGCCAAAAGAAAACAGCATTTTTTTTACGGAGAACTATAATAATTAATTTGTTACATCATTATCCTCACTGCCGAAATACTGGCAGTTTTTTTCTTATGTTAGATATTTAACGATTTTGGTTTTTATTCGTAGCAGAATGACCACATTTTTGGTAATTGTGTTCTTAATTGCCAAACCCTCGAAAAAGCTCATAACTGGTCCTAGCCTATAACTGGCTCAGATCTAGTTAGCTGCAGAACTGTAGCTCCACGGAAAATTCGGGTTGACGGACCGTGGAGCTACAGTTCCATGCATACAAAAAACTGTATATTTATTGCGCACAAAACGTTGCTCACGGTTTTGGACTTATTAAACTAATTTAGGAATAAAGATAGAGATTTTTGTATGAATGGAACCGAATTTTCCGTGGAGCTACAGTTCTGCAGCTAAGGTCTAGTATAGTAGTTCAGAGCATTTCGTTTTGCTCTCTCTCTCTCTCTCTCTCTCTCTCTCTCTCTCTCTCTCTCTCTC
>WFKH01010931.1:5189027-5213998 GCA_016163765.1 Magallana hongkongensis | reverse complement strand
CTCTCTCTCTCTCTCTCTCTCTCTCTCTCTCTCTCTCTCTCTCTCTCCACAAAAAATATAAACATCATGAAAAAAAAAATAAATCGAAAAATTTATTAAACAAAAAACTAGTGTTATTTTCTCAATGTATATTGGAATTTTTTTAACGGAGAATGGAAAATTTTGTAAATTTGCAATTTGAATTAATAGTATGTTTTCCCCCAAATACATATATGGACGTTTTACTTTTTCATAAAATTAAAGGCGTTTAATCAATTTTCCTTCTAAACGAGCACAAACAGAATTATTGTTTAAATTTCTTCTAGGCCTGTATCTAGTTTTTATTATCGGAATTAATTGTAACCTCGTTACTTGCAGTATGAATTATTAATTTAATTTATTCAAGATATTCAGAATTCAATTTTTGAAATATATCATGATGTAGCATGTGTACTAGCATCCCAGAGACGTCATGAGTAGGATACTTCTAAACGGAAATCGTTTTTAATTTCTTATTTCAAGTTTTGAGATAAAGATCTTACCAACAAATAGAATCTTGAGTTAAGAATAAAGCAACGACTAGTAATCAATCTGTAAACAAAGTAATTTTTAAAACTTGAAATATGTCATGAGAAAATGATCGCGACTATTTATCTCTTTGAAAAATGACTTTTTTTCTCAAGCTACAGTGTAAGGAATTTATCTTTGACCTTGCAAAATCTTAATTATTTCAAAATAGAAAGTACAATTGAAAGTAATTAATCCGTTTATGATGTTGTGAATCCTGCAATCAAATACGAAAATGAAAGGAACGACTTGTTTGTGCCAGTGTTCGTGTTTTTGTTTGGCTCTATTTTTTAGGTCATCAAAACGAAGGTAACGAAACCACAAAAAGGAATACCCATACATTCACCACACAAAGCATCCGGTCTTAAAAGAGAATTATCTTACAAGTTGGGTTTTTCCTTTATGGTTAACATAACAGACAGTTGAAATACACATAGACACACACTTGCATTTTATTAGTTTTTAACCAACCATGTTCTCTTTAGTTATCAGTTATTTGATCTGGACGTTTAGAAGAAATAATACATTAAAACACCCTCAAAGATGCCAACATCGACGGTGTTACTTGTGTTTATGCTGTCAAGCGTGACATGATTAAATTGTGTAGCGTACTTCATTATTCAGATGCCTTTGTTGAAATTTAAACCAACCTATAGATCGGCGTTCTTCAATCTCTTATTTCATAGTTGCCCCTAACATTTTTCGAGCTTTCATATTGTATTTGACCCTCTGTCAAAAGAGTCGAGTCATTATATGAGCAATTCTGAAAACAGTTTTAATTACTTTTCGATGACTAGCAAACAAGTTATGCAGTTAAAAAAAAAGTGGGACATGTCTTTGTATTGTATACGGTGCAGTGGTCTGTTTGAAAACTTAACAATAGTTAATCTAGATTAAACTTGCATTTTTCCAGTATCTCCTGTCTTCGCAATTGGAAACCAGATCTGCTAATAAAACTTTTAATCATTATGAAAGCACAACCCTGGCATTCTTGTATAAATTTAGTAAGAACTTAGTCATAAATTGAAAAGTCCATTTTTTTCCATCTTTGAAATCTTCTCTAATTGGATTTAACCACAAATATTTCAGTATTATTTAGGTTTTTTTTTCAAAAATCAAACTTTTAGATCTTTGAGAGTTTAAAATGATTCTGAGGTCTGAGAGGACTGTAGAACGATATCCGTATTACATGTACATCGTCATTTATAGTTAAATGAGGTTAAAAATAGAAAAAAAGATAAGATCTTTTATCAACGATAGTATCTGAATAAGCCAAAGATAATAAAACTGTTTATCTTTTCTACCACATGACAAGGTGAAGACTATTAAGTTCCAACGTTAACTTAAGGAAACTTGAGATAAGTTTTGAACATTGACCGATACGTTCTCCGTGTTGAATAAAAAAACCGAATAGTGGCATAAGAAGGTTGATGTACAAGATAGTGAATATTAAAACCTTTGACCGATATTGTATGATGTACTAGTAAGTACACGTACCGTTCACCCGTTTGATCTTTGTAACGTTCCTTACCAGCTATGTGATAATAATTCGTACTATGACCACGGGATCAAGAGAACTGCGCATTATGTGTATGTTAACGCTCACCAATCAGAGCGTCGTACGACTGCACCAGTGTGTGAGCCAAGTGAAAAACTAATCAAGAGGTAGGCCTGACAATTTATCTCATGAACAATTGCGTATTAAACACAGAAACAACGCAAAAAATCCTATAAACTTAGTCCAATTATTATATGTTTGTATGATTGATTAAACGGATTTCGTTACATAGTCTTCCATTGTGTTATATTGAAAGAAATTAGTGAAATTCCTATCGCATTTGTTGAGCTGACACGAGTTTGGAATTTTATTATGATATCATGACAATTGCTGTTGTTAAACCTTCGCCGGAAGTAAGGCAAATAAAAACATACATTATAGACATTTTAACTGCAAAAATCTCGAAGTACATTTACAGATTACTATCAACAGCCGTATAGAAACAAAAAACGAAAAAGATTTAACATCGCAATATATCGCAAATCGATTGACAAGCTCTAAAAAAAAATTAATTTATATGATTTTGGTATTACACTTATTAGGATAGTCAAGTTATTTCTTTTATTTAGGTGATAATATGAAATGACCAGTAAACGTAAGTTTGGCCCTTTGGTCGTTGTCTGTTATTCACCGCTCTAGATAACCTATCAGACTGTTACATGTTGTTGCAGGGACCTCGGCCTGTTTCAGGTTTTGAGGCGGTATGTTACACAGCAATCATCCACTAGGAAAATCTGGAGGAAACGCGGCATATTTTCGCAAGATTTGAAAAAGAAGCATTGTTTTATTTATACACTATAAACAGCCGATAGCACGCCGCCTCACTTGTCTTTATAGCTTTATTGATTGCAGACGTGTCACCTGACATCCTTCCGTACTCCGTCTTATGTCAGACGGCTTTGCGTTCCCTTGTTTACGTTTTAGTCATACTGAAATTGTTGCAGTTATTCATGCGTGACACCGAATACTCGTACTGACTGCTAAGTCTCTAACTATTTGCGATGGAGTCTTTCGTGGAAAAGGTAAATTAACCACTAACATAACACAGTTAGTGATCAATATTGGGATGGCATTGTCTCTTACAGCGACGTGTCCAAGTTCCATTGGTTTTTTAAATATTCAGGAATCGCAGAGTTATCAATCTAGGTACAAAAATGTTTAGCTGTCGCCGGTACATCGTCCTCAGGGTTAAATCGTTTTCATTAGGGTACAGGTAAAGGTGAAATCTAACAAATCTAACCGAGTTCGTTTGTTTAAAGATGCTTTTTCTTTTCGTTGGGAAAATGCCTTATTGAGTGGAAAATCTATACTTTCGTTTGGAATATTAAATATTTAATCAAAGTGACGACTCCGACTATACATAAAATCGGTGCGAATGATTTTCCAATAAACCTGTAAGTAATTTTATTTTATTTCTCATTTAAATCAAGGAAAACGTATTTGCTTATGTGATGAAATACCAGTTAGTCACAATTGCTGTTATTACTTTATACCAATAAGATATAATTTGATTCAATCATAAAGGAGAAAATACGCATACTTGTGGTGTGAAAACTTCAGCGTGTATGAAATACAATACTTTAACCATCATGTACTTCTAAGTACATGCCATATATTGTCCATCTACTGAACAACATTTCCTGTCGACAATCGTTTTAATTGTTTAAAGGGAAATCCTTGTTTACCGGAATTTACCCCGTTTTCCTTAATTTATGTTTCTTCCAGTAAATCTCTATTTTGTTCGGCGCTCAGTAGAATTTTCTGTATCTATGTGTACAAAAATAAATCGTTTAAAAATATGGTAAAGTGCTATAAATTTCTATTTCAATTGCATTATAGTTGTTTGCTCGCTTACCAATAAAAACAAACTCAGAGAGAGAGAGAGAGAGAGAGAGAGAGAGAGAGAGAGAGAGATTTGAATTGCAGCGGCAATCTTTTATGTCTCTTTTTCTAAATTGCAGGATTCTTTTGACCCTTTGCTTTACGAAGAGGAGGTAGAAAAGCACGAGACAAGGTCATACTTTGAGAACAATACTGATATTTTTACTCCATCTGTCATTTGTCGCCGCCAATCCTTCTATCATGAAATAAATGAACGAAGCAGAGTTGAAAATCGCACCTATTGGGTAGAATCTACCAACATATCACCACCCCTCCAAGCTTCTCGGACTTCAATCAAGATTAAAGTGAGATCGTGTCGGAATGGTCATCGTACCATGGAGACAAAGAAGAGGGATAGCCAGCAAGGATTCAAAAAATTCCGGCGGGAAAAAATAGAAATAAGGACAAAATGTGATATTCTAGATCCTTATATTGACAAATTTTCCCTCATTAAGGCGAGAAGACGAAGGACTGAACAAAATAGAAAAAGGGAACGTATATTCAAAGCTAAGAAACCATTGAAAGAAAACAGAAAATCCCCAATATTCGATACCCCAGAAGATGATAAAATTAAACTTAACGGCAATAGCGAGTTATATGAGAAAAACGACGATTTTGAACATTTCACAATAGATTTGAAGCGTGTTGGTATTGATTCCAACGAAGAAAAAATTGAGGATAAATTGTTAGCTAGTAGTATTTCGCATTTTTTCAAGAAAAAGCCAAATATCTCAATTCAACCGATTGATCGAAAAGACTTGAAAACCTTAAGCAAGGATGGATACATAAAGACTGAATCATTAGATAAAATGAACAAGGAGAACACGCCAACAAGTTTAAAAGTTTGTAACGACGATGGTTTTCCTAAAAAGACTGTAATGATCACACCAGAACACCTTAATAAGATAAAATCTAAACTGAAGGCGGTTTCCTATGAGAAATCCATAGCGAAATCACCTTCTACACACATCGCAAAAGAGATAGAGCCTGACGATAAAGAAGAGGCCCCAAGTCTTCCAAACCTTGAAGTTGAAAATCACACAGCTTTATTTTCTTATTGTGAAGATAGTCTTCAACCACCAACGTTAATTCCTGAAATGAACTGTACAACAGATACTCCCATTGTTTATTTAGAAACAAAGCCAGATGTAACAGAACTAAACAGAGAAATCGCAATTCAAGACACGTCCTTGAGTTCAATTTCAGAAGCTGATGAAGAATTGACTGAAAATGATTGTGACAGTGTCATAAATTGTAGTGAAGGAAGCCACTGTCGGCAGTTGGATGTATTTGTAGCTGGAGACTCCACAGAGGGTACAATGCAGTTAGAAAATGACGGCATAGACAATGTAGATTTGATGCTTCCACTACCAAAGAAGAGTAGAAGCACAACTTCGAAGACAGAAAGTGACGATTGTCATTCTAACAGTGACTCAGAAATTTATGGCATGCCTCCATCACTAGCAATAACTACTGTTGAAAACCAAGTGCCAAACACAGATTCATTAATCATCGACTCAAACAGCCATTCTAATCACTCATGCAAAACTTCTTCCATTAGTCATCCAACTACTCAATTCACTACCATTGAAAATTCATCATATTCTCTGCTTGAACATTCATTCTGTGCTTTCCCTTCTGAAAGTAATACAGCTAAAAATGTTTTAGAACAAAATATGTCAAGTAGTGTCTGTGAAGAAAAGAAATCTCATAATCAAAATGAAATTGAAAACAAGAACACAGCAGACTGTCCAGAAGGTTTGTCTATGTGTGCCGAACCATCGATTGACCTACTTGAGAAAAGCAAGGGGTTACCAGTCAGTCATTCCATCCGCACCAACAAAAGCTTTGGTGAGGGTTCTTGTCTTGTTGCAAAAGAACCCATCGAAGCAGCTTGTGTGAATGGCTATGACAGTGATGCGACCTATGTTTACGACGAGGATGACAACGAACGCGACAATATGCAGTCAGATAAATTGGCAAAGGGGGGCATTAAAAACAATTTTTTTTCAAGTGACTGTCCCTCGGATTCAGCGCTAAAAATAAAAAATTCTGAAGGAGTTGCCAAATTAAAGAAGACATTTTATAAAACGTTATCTTCACGTAAGTTCCTCAAGCAAAGTTCAGAAACTTCAACAGAGCAAAATTCCGTATTAAAAAAATCAAAGGGTAAAAAAGCAAGAAATTTACTGAGAATAAAACTAAAACCACAGCGACAACAGCGTAAAAAACAGACAAAAAGCAAAACTGATGTCAATAGCAAAGATTTGACTCTGACTATATCCCCAAGAAAAAACCTTAAACCTGTAGCAAAACGTAAGAAACTTAATAAAACCCCACATCATGTAATGAAACTACATGACGTTTTCAATTTTGACGAATGTAATGACGCTGAAGATGCAACAAAGGCCCTCGAGAGAAATTGTTTAATAAAAAAGGATTCAACAACGATAAAAGCAAAGAGCAAAAATGGGAGAAAGAAGAAAACAATTGGGCAAGGTGTACATAGAGGAAAACGAAATTCGGACATATGTTTGTTGACAACCACGATCTTAGGAGCCATTGAGAATACGGGTGAGTAATTATATTATTGGTATGGTATTTGTGGGTAAATCCCACCTATACTGTTACCTATGATGAGTGTCAACAAGGTAGGTGCGTATATATTTTGATGACGCGATAGGGGCATCAAAAAAATTCTGACTGAGAGTTAGGAATAATGAGATGAAAATTTAAAATAGAGCGTTTTCAATTTTATACAAACAAAATAACAAATTTTGGTGTACCTGCCGAAGTGTAGAACACTGTTGAGCATTGTGCCAGTTTCATAAAACAGTCAATATATTCTGTATTGTTTAACAACATCAGATAACTGTATTGATTACTGAAAAGAAAAACAACAATGCAGAAAGCTACAGAAATTTTTAATTCGAGCCCTTTTGTCTGCAGTATAAATAAATTTTTTAGGTGACTCAGACATACTGAATATCAGTCAGACTTACTACCGATTGTCAGTCAGCCCACTAAAGGTGAATGGTTTTTATTCCTATCGATTTTTATGTCTACTTCATGCATTTACAAAATCAATTTTAAACAATAACAATAACTTTACATATTATAATATTTATCCCTGCTGAGTTGCATAGTAATTAAAAATATATGATATATATAAAGAAAATAACTGAGTAAAACTCAAGGATGCCGGACTAGAGAGTCATACCTACAAACTTGTACTTCTACACATTTTCTAACAAAAAATACGATCTCGGATTAAGAACCTTGCTGATGTGCGGACAACGTTAAGGCGCTGAATGGTGTGCGTTTGAATGCAAGAAATATTGTGTTCTTATTTAAAATGTTATTTGTACTTATTATTATGTTTTACATAATACATAACCAAAACACATCTGATTTAACAAATTTAAAAATGTTGGTAGCATTATCAAGTAAACTAATCCTAAATTTCGAAGTAAGTATAATATATATGATTGCAAAGTATATCATTGGAAAGATATAATATTACATTGTTAAGTGTATAAATCCCATCTTCAGAGGAAATTCGAGGTCATTCTCGTAAAAGTTAACTGACAAGCAAACTAATCTGTTTTTGACAAAATGAACGTGCATTTCATTGCAACAACTCCACTTATAAGAACTTTCTAGAGGACCTTATAACAAAAAGCTTGTAATAAACATTAGCTACTTCTGTTGAGTATTGGCGATTTTTCACTCAAATCAAAAATGGAAGTGAATCAACAATGAAACCCAGAAAAATCCAATGCGTAAAAGTCGATGATCGTACGCGGGACTGGCTGCTGGTTCCTGGTCCCAGGACCATGAAGCAAACTTAGACTTAAGTCAAAACTTGTACACTGTCTTAATGTCTGTTGATTGAAAACACTGACAAAATTGAAATGCTATTAAAAGTGTCTTGATATAACGTTGTTAATTACAAATTTCAATTGTCGTTTTATGATAAACAATTAGATCTATTTTATAACTTATTGAAATTTTGACTTAAGTCTAAAATTGCTTCATGATCCTATGGCCTTGATATTTCTGTAGCCATCTCATACTAGTATTGTATCAAAAGAACTCGTACTATAACGCATTTGCCAATTTAGCCATAGTGTTAAATTTTTTACAGGTGTCAGGGTTTGCAATTTTGTTGGATTGCACTTATGAAGCTCAAACTGTTAGTGATTTTAACTTTTCTTCTTTGTAAATGGACAAACCAAAATTTTTGTCACTTTGATTTTTAATATAAACCACCAAAATGAACAACACAACCCGTGAAAATACCGCAAAACGTGATGAATTGTCACACAATCACAAAATAGTAAAACTGCAGTATGTGTTGTTTCTTTGTGGTTTTGGTCTTTTTAAAAGAAGGATAATTTGAAAAAAAAAAACCACAAAGAAACGCAAAGCAAATCTTATTTTCATATCGCTTTTGAAATTCCTATTGATTTTCATGTTGAACATGTGAAAACCTACGAAAACTGCGAAGAATATTTCAATCTTGCAAAAACATCAACTTTCTTTTATTGTAAGTTATGCTTGTTTAAGTAAAGTGATATGTAATATTAACGGTTTTTCAGACGCATGTAATGAAATAATTTTTTAATAGTGTGTTACAACAGCTTGTGTCATCATAACAATATGCAAATCATTCTATCTCTTTTATCAGTCAAATAACGTACTAAAGTTTAAAATTTCATTTTGGAAGAATTGTAAGAAGTTTTTTATGAAACAAAGCATATATAATCAAATTGATGAATGCAACCCCAGTATTTGTAATGTTATGTCTATACTAATGAAAAACGTTCGGATTTGATTCTACAAATTAGCTCAAGTTATCAAAGATCGGGTTTTTTTTTTAATTTGAAGAAAATGCGTATTAGTTCCACAAATTGTATTAGAAGGAAGTAGCGTACAGTTTTTTTTTTTATTTTTTCCGGGAAAAGCAATCATAACTTTAATTTTGTATAGAGTTATATATTTAGAACCAGACTCTGTCGTCTCGTTTCCGGAAAAGTCGGTTTGGTGCTGTTTTAACTATCGCCAGGAAGTTTAATCATTGTCACTCGCATGTACAATATACACCACTCCATGTCACCCATAGAGTGAAGGGCTCCGGACATCCTCCTTTGAGTCATCAAACTTAGATATTTCATGAACACTTAGAGCTCAGCTTAACAACGATTTCTGTCATTTCCTACGAGGAACTTTTGTTTTTTCTATCAAGGTCGAGCCGTTTAAAAAATGTGATAGGATTCGTAAGGAAACGCCCTATCAATGAATTTGTGTTGGTGAGTTTTTTTGTAAAAAAATTACTCTTATGTCAAACTATGGGGTCGGAGACCTGTTGTGATAAAGATATTAAATATTTTTTTTTCAAAACGGATGTGGAACCTCTTGAGGGATGATGATTTGTAACCGGTATCAACTTAATGGGTTAATTGTAATGTTATAAACGTTGTCTAATTGAATATTGTTGCACGTGATACTTGTATTGATTATTCTGGTTTGAATCTTTTAGTCTCGGTGCAGCAATACTTTTCTGGTTCATCTGTTTCAAATATATCTACAAAGTATTTCTTGTTCTCAATAAGAATTTTCAGTATAAATCACCATTTTGTTAAAATTCATAATTACAACTTTATCAAATGAATGTAAGCTCGCCCTTGAAAAGGAATCATTTTGCTTGGTATATGTCATACTTATGTGCAACTTATCTTAAGTGTTTACTAAATACGTTTTTGCAACATGTTAAATAATGTAGCACATGCACTTGGAGAGCAATCAGGAACCACAGACAAAGAGCCCGGATGTTTTGCAGATTGTGTTATGCTATTGGGTAATGAAATTATATCTCTAGAGCTGTTTATATGGTCTATGCCTTATCCTGTTCATTTGTGTCATTTAGTATTCAATAGATTGGTCCTGTGGAAGTTTAGTGATATTGTGAACAATTGTAAGTGTCTTTATCTAGCGTATTCAAAAAAATCTAAAGACTTTTATATGTTTTATGACGTCGAGTTGTCAGTTGGGCGTCGTTTATGGTATATGATTAAGTTAAAATATGTTCCTGCTAATATTATTATCATCTATATTATTATACATGTACATCTTAAACCACATATTTTCTATAAAGTTCTTTGGCGATTTCCTTCTATTTCTTCCTTTTGTCTGTAATTTTACACCATACGTTAGCACCACACAGGTCATTTCCTGTTACATTGATAGATATCAAAATTCTAAATTACTTTAGTCAAAATAAAATATAGGTGATTATGTTATCTTCCTTGTCTTGTAAGGCATTCGCTTTCACCAATTTTCTTTTTTATTATCATAAAAAGCAATTAAACATAGATAGGTCCTTGGTCGAAATACTTTTATTTATCTACAGTTTATGGGGTTGAATTTTGTCCTTATTTCTTGAAGCTGACTTCCTTTGCTTGTGTGGAAGTTCCTTTCAAAAGTGTTGACTTCCGGTTTGTGAAAGGCTTTGTTTTTCATTTTGTACAATATTTGGGAGCTTAATGATAGAAATAGCCTATTTGTATGTTAAATTAATTTTAGTGTGGATTTTGTAAAACGCAGTCAAATTGTAAACAAACTTTTATTCAGTACCACATTTTGTGCGGTTTATCAGATTTACCAAAAGGAAACTGCCTCAAATTCTCGCGATCGAGTTTATGTAGTTAACTGAATCATGACTATAATCTCAAATCAATCTGAGACCAATTTTTAAAAATTTAATAGTATTTACATGTACTTACTAAATTGAGTGTGATTTTATCGCTAGTAATTTTATTTTTCAAATAAAGCGTTCAAGATAGTCCAATTAAAAATGGCTGATTAAGGACCACGTTTGTAAGAAATTGTAGACCTACAGTGATAGAGAAAGGAAGTGAATATGATTTTGCTAGATATTCATAAACAATTCATTTTTTGAAAAACTGTTAAATTCAGTTATATATTGATCTTTATTTTATCATGGCACAATTTTTATCTTTACCCCTATGAAAAATATAAGTTTTCTTAAAGATTAGTGTTTTCCTTTAGGTTTTTCATAAGTCTTCAAAGAGAACCATTCTCGCTTTGACGTAAAGCATTAATCAATCAAACTCATTTTAGCAACTTTATTTTTTGTTTTTATCTATTAGTGCACACATACACAGTACTTCTTAAAAATGGTTTTCCTTGTTTTCTCCGGATATCTAAAAATGCACGTCTGCATGTTACATGTATTAAAAATAAGTTAAAATTTGCCTTTGATAAAAGAAACGCCGGGAAACACGCGATATCACGAATCGCGGCGCTGCTACTTTTTACAGTTAACCAAGCATAGCTATTCTGGGAAGTAATTTTTTAAAGCTCCACGTATAACATATATTGATTTTATGTTGAGGCCTTATTTAGAGTCATGGTATTTACGATTTTTTATTACACTTGGTTATCACTCATCGGCGACACTCTGCTATTCCTTTTAAATTCACGCTTGAATGATGGCCACCTAAACACTTACTGTACAGGAGCGTTGCCACCATATTCTGACACGTCGATCTCACTCATCTATAGTGTGCTTCAGATAATCAGCATCCCGACTCGCTCTATTGGGTCGCTATAGGACAGTGATACATGACAATGGTTCTACATGTGTTGACAGTTCAACCCAAAGGATTGTTGTAATTTACTAGTCGTATGTAATCTGTACTATCTGATGGTAATTGACTTAACATTCAAATGTTGTGTAGTGGACTTCATGATCGGAATGAGAAATCGAATTAGAAAGGGTAACAGAGAAGGGAAATCTGTACACAAGAAAAGTAAGGAATTTGTCGTGGTTTTTTTTTACTGCGTTTACAAGGTACCTTGTTAATTTATGAGTTAGTCATCAAATCACCCAAGTGCAACGACCCGTGGTGTTGTGCACCTTTGCTGTATATTTGTCATTTTGCATCAAGATATAATAGAGATAATACATATTTACTGTAATTGCCTATACACGTGACGTCGAAATTAAAATCAATGAACTACTGAAATGTATACTTGCGGTAAACATGTGATACACAGGTTTAGCTTGTTGGTGAATGCTGCCGTTTTTAACAAAGACGTATAATTGTAAGTTACTTTTTGATGTATTTAAGGTAAATTACTCTGATTTTTTCATATGTATTACATCAAAGTATCGATGCTTCAGTTGTAAAATGTGCTAAGACTGTTTCTCGCAAAAAACATATTTAAGTTTCACTATATATCCTGGTAGAAAATACTTTTTATTGATAATCTAATATAAAAATACATTTATTCATTAATTTCACGAGCTCAAGAGTAAAACACCCTAAACTTTGAACTACGTATGTAGATTTTCCGAGAAAAAAGCGCTGTTTGTATGAGAGCAGCTTGTAGCAGCAACATGTGTCTCCATGTCTGGTAATTGTTCTATGAATTCCTCTCTGATTGCTGTATGTGTATGAGATCAAATTATACCATCTGTCCCACGGATAATTATATTGTCAACTGGCAACAACTGGCAAGAGCACTAGAAATGAGGTTTAAGTATCGTTTTGGGAAAAAAGTATTTTCTGTCGGCCCCATAAATTTACTACTTATCTTCAAATGACGAATGTGATTATTTGCGTGACTTGGTTAATATTCAGTTTGTATTTACGTTAAGTCCTATATTCATATTTTATAAGTTGCTGATGTTTGCCATGTATAGGAACACAGAGGTTTATATAACGTTTGACAAACTTACAAAGTCATTGCGCAAGTCCATATTAGATTTGTATTTCAACTATCGTTTTACGATCGGTTAGCCAGAAATTGATGAATTTTTCAAACCATTGATTTTCATTGAAAATAGAAACACAAAGGGAAAAAAGGGGTATTGTAATGTTAAGAAAGAGGTTCGAATTTAAATTAGGTGGGATTTTAAAAGATACCGATTTTTGTTATCCTTTTATGAATTATTGATATTTTCGTGTTTTTCAAACTTTGTTTGATACATAAATTATATACAAAACTAGACGCGATCGCGATCTCGTTGCGAGCAACGAGAGGTCTTCCGTTTGAATACACCATAAAATAGACTATAGAGATAGTTGTTCTTTTTAAGCGCTAAGCGTACGTAGTACGCAAAGCGCTTATTGGCATTGCTTTTCGGGGATGCCACTTCCGAATAAGTGCCACCTATAATCATCTAAAAATAATCTGATGACTCAATGTCTAATAATAGAATCCAGAGAAGTACTCGGCTGCGGTATCGGTGTAAAGGCAAAATATTTCTAATTTTTTTGTAGCAGCACACAAATTATCACAATATTTTTTTCTTAAACATCAAAGATTTAAAATAAAAGAATATTCATCAGTGCAATTAAAATGTCAAAGAGCATACGTAGTTGTGTAAACACCATATTGCAATGGGTTTCATACATAAGTACACGGGCTGTGATATCGGTAATTAAAATAGGCTAGCTTATCATTCAATAGACATAACGTAGCGGCTATGCACGCATCTCGGTTTTTGAACGCAGTACTGGATATTGTTTGTAGTTCAATTTATACAAAAATGCAATATCTTAGCTATATTTATATTCAAACTTTTCAATTCATTCATGATGACACATGTAGTATAATGCTATTATTTTTTGCTCATGTAGGGACAGCTTAGCGCTTTTCAGTACCTTCAGTACTTTGATTTACTATTTCTTAACACTCTCTAACATAGAGCAAAACCAATACCGGATATCTAAAACGCTATCTTAAAGTTAAACCAATATTGTAAAATCCGTATTGTGACGTATTTCGATCCTCGGAATACTTAATGTTTACGTCAGCTGCTTGCTAGATTCAATCGGCCGGTCACTTCGCCGGCATCAAAGGCATTCCGCCGCAACAACAATGCATCAGATTTCAACGATGCAACTGCATTACAAATAGTTAAAATAGCTAACTGTGGGTCGAAAAACAACTAATTTCCTTATTTATATTAATATTTAAAATCATTCTTATGTTTGGAATGATTTTATTCAATAGTATGTCAAGAGAGAGAGAGAGAGAGAGAGAGAGAGAGAGAGAGAGAGAGCTCTTACCTAGGCCAAGCGAAGTTTTTGCTTATTGGAATACAACTTTATATTTAATATCGACATCTTTCTGGGTTGACTCCTTAATCCAATATAGATAATAGGAGTACGCACTAGCAAGGCTACAACTGCAGAAAAGTTTAAACGAATTGTTTAGATCCATGTTTACACCGATTGTGTTTTGTGTTGTTTCCTTTGTAATTTTGAGTTTGAACACAGTTCGTTATCACCACATGTCATCGTAGAGGCGGAGTTCAGACATTCACTGCTCAAGACTTGACTGAGAGAGAGAGAGAGAGAGAGAGAGAGAGAGAGAGAGAGAGAATGGGAGAGAGATGAGGAAGTAATTGTACAATTCAAACATGTAAATAAGCTGTATATAACATTTGTCAATAAACGCATGTATACATGCATGCCCGATCCCCGTATGTGTATAAACATTAAAAAACCCTCCGTTTAAAGTCATGTATAGTAATTGAAACATGGGCATTTTGTTAGGAGAACGGTCATTTTCCACCCGCAGTCGCTAAATGTTGTGTGCATACAGTCATTGAGATGGCGGCATATCTTTGATGCCGGCAAAGCGACCCGGCGAGCTCTAATGCGGTCGTATTGCAGAGGTGCTTCGGCGGCATGACATTGATGCCGGCGATGCTACGAGCGTTAGAATTTAGATAGCTGCTGATAGAAAGAAGACTTTCACAAAGCAGGAAATTAACGGTATTTTGAAACGGGCTCTACATTTTTACTGGAAAAAAAACCCCGATATTATTTTGATTTATGATAAGATTTAAACGGAAAACATTTAAATCCATCATTTTAAAAATAAAATCGTTAAACAAACCACAATTAAGAAAGAAAAAACGTTCGGCACTCGGGGACTGAACCCGGGTCGCCTGGGCACAAGTCCACCACTCTAACGACTGAGCTACGCGGACTCTCGCTTCAGGACTTTGGAGCCCAAAATCTCGAGAATGCGTGGATCGATTTTAAAACAAATTTCATTTTTAGAAGTAATTAAAGCGTCTCTATCAAATACGAACATTAAAAAAAATCAAAACAAAAAAGTTGAAAAATGACTGGGTTTTTTTTTCCTTCCGGTGACGACCGGAAGTGACGGCGGACGTTCGGATATAAAAAGGGCACTGCGGCTGACGACTCTCTACCATCCCTGAAAATTTAAAAGTTCTTTCTTAAATCTTTTTGGAGAAAAATCGTAAACAAGCAAAACCATAAAATCTTTAATGTCTTAAAACCGGAAGTGACGATCAAAAAAATGACACGCACTTGTCTTACAAATTTTGTCCTAAATAAGATCTGAAAGTTTCATCAAAATCGGCTGAAGCGTTTTTGAGAAAACGTGACAGAAAAAAAAATTAATAATAATAATAAAAGGGAAAAAGAAACAAAGCAATAACAACAAGGTCTTCCGTTTTCAACGGAAGACCTTAATAATTAGAACAAAGCTCGCTGCAAAGCAACGAGTGGGTCTTCCGTTAATGTCGTAAGTAGAGCTAAAAGTTCCTGTAAGAAGCAGAGTTCTTAAACTCATTACAAGAGAAACTAAAACAAAAAGATACAAAAATCGAATAATTCTTGGTACGACTTAACAAAATCCGAATGACTTTAAGTATGAATTAACAAAAACCTTTACGATTTCAAGAACGACATAACAAAAACAATCCGAATGTGTTCAAGTACGACTTAACAATTATTTTAGGTACGAGTTAATTTAACTTTAAACATAAGACATTTTTCTTAACCAAGATTTCACGAAAAATCAATCTTTAAACGCTAATATCTCAGCGATGCATCGTCCAATTTTAAAACGGATTTCAATATTAGATACAGCTAAATAAGCTCTACAAAACACGGATATTTTATTGAATTGATCAAAAAATTTATTTTTTTGAAAAATTTGATTCACTACCGATTTCGACCGGAAGTGACGGATTCTGATTTTTTGTCAAAATGCCCTAAGTAAATCGAGAAATAGACAATCGATAAAAATTTCAAGTCTCTATATATAACCGTTTAAAAGAAAATGTCTGGACAAAATCGCTTTTTGAAAAATTTAAAATTGACGTAATTAAAACACAGAAGTGACGTCACTTTTTAGCTTTTGACAGCTTTGAGGGACAAGTATTTCTCGTAATCCCTGAAAGTTTCTTGAAAATCGGTTGAATAGTTTTAGAGATATAAAGCCAAAAAGGAGTCAGAAGGAAAAAGAAAAAGAATAATAATACTAGACGCTCGTTGCGAGCAACGAGAGGTCTTCCGTTTGAATTCAGCTAACGCTATTTGGATACTTGTTCTTTTCTATCATTTCTAAACACTTTTTCAAATTCCATTTAACCCTCTCTAAGGATTTAAAAAGACATATACTTATGCGAATTTGGAGAGAGAGAGAGAAAGAGAGAGAGAGAGAGAGAGAGAGAGAGAGAGAGAGAGAGAGAGAGAGAGATTTTATAGTGTTTAATAGTGTTCAGGAAATCAATATATCAGCAACATATGTCAATAAACGCATGTATATCTGCATGCAAGTATCTATATATGTGAATAAATACTAAACAGTCCTTCTTTTAAAGTCATGTCGAATACTTGAAACGTGGGTGTATTGCTAAATGTTGTGTGCATACACTCAATGAGATGGCGGCAGTTCTTTGATGCCGGCAAAGCAACTCGGCGAGCTCTAATGCGGTCGTATTGCAGAGGTGCTTCGGCGGGATGTCTTTGATGCCGGCGATGCGACGAGCGTCTGACTTTAGCGAGCTGCTGACGGAAACAAGACTGCAACAAAGCGGGAAATGAACGGTATTTTGATACGGATTTTTATATTTGTACTGAAAAAAAGCCGGTATTAATTTGATTTATGATAAAATTAAAACGGAAAACATTAAAATCCATTATTTTAAAAATAAAATCGTTAAACAAAATACAATTAAAAAAGGAAATAACATTCGGCATTTGGGGACTGAACCCGGGTCGCCAGGGCACAAGTCCACCACTCTAACTACTAAGCTACGCGGACTCTCGCTTCAGGATTTTGGAGCCCAAAATCTCGAGAATGCATGGATCGATTTTAAAACAAATTTCATATTCTGAAGTTATTAAAGAGTCTCTATCTAATAGTAACATTAAAAATTTCAAAACAAAAAAGTTAAAAAATGACTGGTTTTTGTTTCCTTCCGGTGACGACTGGAAGTGACGGCGGAAGTTTGGATATGCAAAGAGCTCTGCAGCAGGACGCTTTTTACCATCCCTGAAAATTTAAAAGTTTTATCTTAAATACTTTTGGAGAAAAGTCGTGAACAAGCAAAAATATAAAATCATTAATATCTCGGGACCGGAAGTGACGACTAAAAAAATCTCATGTAATTTTCGTACAAATTTTGTCATAAATAAGATCTGAAAGTTTCATCAAAATCGGCTGAAGCGTTTTTGAGAAAACGTGGGAGAAAAAAAAAAATAATAATAATAGAGAAAAAGAAACAAAGCAATAACAATAAGGTCTTCCGTTGGAAACGGAAGACTTTAATTAATAAAAAGATCCCGAAGAATAACAAGAGGGTCTTCCGTTGGAAACGGAAGACCTTAATAATATAGGAAAAGAATCAAAGCAATAACAATAAGGTCTTCCGTTGGAAACGGAAGACCTTAATTATGGTACAGTTGAATGTCTCTGTGTGTTTTTAAGCTTTAATTGTATTTCAGATACCGTGTATGCCTATTTTCACAATATATCTAATTTGACCCGCCAAACAACTATCTATCTTCTTTTTATTTACCTATCCCCTCTTGCTAGTCCAACCCGTATCAAATATAAACTAACACCTGACTTAATGCACAAACTGAATTACCATTTATCGATTTATTTGTTCCCGTTGTATTTGTTATCGCAAATTTTGATTTTGAAATAGATATGGCGATGTCTTAAAGTTGCAATTGATTAGGAGCAGACCTTGCACCTTGGTACAACAGTTTATCATTGCTCTCGATAAGAATATCTGTTTCTCCCAATACGTGTCCTTAACATTATTATCTTGTCCCCTCTGTTGAATCGCAATATTGAAATTGACGATAACCTAGTTAGATACTATCTCTAACTGGTGTGCCTTCAACAGTTACAAACTTAAAGAAATACTGCAAGGTCGTTTCGATATGGTCATTGCTGCACTGTTTTTCCGAAAAGATTTAGAGGTCTTTTTTCATTAAGGTATGTTACTATACTTTTCTCCATTACAAAGATCTGAAATATGTTCTCTTCCGGTCGATGCCTTCAGTCACGTGGTTTACTGATTGACAGTCAACCATGAAAACTAGAGTTTTATTTTGTTTAATCAGTTCTACATTTCAGTGCATTACTATGGAATTGTAAAAGTAATGTTTACACTATTCGATGCTTATTTTTTTTATTATTAAACAAAGGATTGTTAGATTATTTTATGTTGGTGGGTGGGAAGTAGTATTTTGGATCTTTTAATATTTCATATCAACTGATTTATTCAGAAAACCTATTGCTTTGCGATTTGCAGTCCATAAACAATATGTTCTCTACTTAGTTGCATTTGGCAGCAAACTTAGTGAATAGTTATGACGAGCAAGGAAGTTCTATAAACCAATATTATCTTTGTTTCTTAGTCTTGTCATGTGAGAAGGCATTTTACATTGTTCCTTGAATACAATCCTTTGAACTAAATCATATAACGTTATATTCATGTATCTTGATTTCTTCAATGATGCATTCGACAATGCCTGCTAGGTCACAACCCCTCTCCAATCTGATCTTAAACAAAACACTTTGAAAACGTTGTAGAATGCCAGTTAGACCTTCGATATGTATAATGTTATATAAGACGAATCAAGAAAACTGTTTTACCAAAATAACGATAAGTTAAATGTTGAGTTCTACCAATATTGTTTTCCATCGGTTGGAAATATTTAACCATACTGACGTACTCTGATAGTTTTTAGTTCTTTGTCAAATATTCTGTAAGCAAATGAAACATGGTACAACTGGATATTTAATGATTTTATCATAGTAAAAATAAGATCATACAAAGATACCTTAAATTTCTCTTCCTCTTTGTTATCTTACGACATTTACATCAAATATACTAAAAGCACACATATCAAATTACGCGAAACATCTTTATTAAATATGAATAATTCTTTATCAGTTAAATGAAAAAAAAATTCTTTGAATTTATTTGTTATCATTATTTTTTAGACGAAGATGATCTTCCAAAAATTTTACCACCGAAAAGACGGCGGAATGCTAAGTGCGGCACCGCAATGAAAAATAAGCCTATTCTTGCATCAAATGATATGGAAAGATTGATACAAGAATTTCCACGACACAACTGGCTAGAAAACAAATACAAAACCGAAGAAACAGCGAGGGATCCATCCCAAGACACCAACACCCCACCTGAAATTTATGAATATTCATTAGACGAGGAAAAAATGCAGTCAATAGAAACACTGGAGCATCTTGCGGAGAAAAAGCAAATCACAACCGAGGTACCAGCGGTAGACGTAGAAACATCCGCTTCTAATTATTCTGAAGCTATTACCCCTGGGCCTCAGGTTAATACGTCGATGCCAATTGATCCAGCCGACAAACAAGAAGAACAGGCAGAGGATGACAGGTATGATTGTGTTGCACTCGGGAGCAAGTGTAATTAATGAGTTTTTTCCAAAACAAGATATGTGACAAGAGTGTTAACGGGTACTCATAACAAATAATTTTAAAACATTTTACACTTTAACCTTTCGTAAAATTTTTTTACTGATTATTTGTACGATAAATTCTCAGAATGTATTCCACGTTTTGAATATCAAAATCTGCAATAGTTAAAAACAATAAATTATTCAGTTGTTCGCCGACAACAGCCCTAATATATATATATATATATATATATATATATATATATATATATAAATATACAAATATATATATATATATATATATTTTAGCACAAACATTGCAATAACTCTCAAATTGACATATACCTGCCCATAGTGAATGATATAAATATATATAAAGCCCAAGGAAATTCACTTTTTATTGGAGAATGGGTTCCAGAGGTCGTGAGTTCAAGCCTCGGTCGGGGCGGAGATGGAGCTCCAATAAAAAGTGAATTTCCTTTTGCTTTATATATATTGAGATGAGACGTTGTTTTGTGTGGGGTTTTTTAACTATTCCTTTTTTCAATAGTTTCAACTTTTTCTGAGATGAACAAGTATAGGTTCCTTAGTTTGATTGTTTCTTGTTTGGTGTTTTAAATCATAGCTCTATTTCTTGAGTCTTTATTTCTTGTATCTTCAGACTTCAGATTGTCACGGACGAGGGCCATAATCACCAAGAAATGGAAATTCGAATTCTTTCTGACGATTGCACAACAACAGACGATTTATCAGAAAATCAGGATATAAGTGAGATAAAAGGTATTATATTTTTTACATTTATTCACTGTATTTCATAGGTATCATGATATGATTTGCATGAAAACTACCATTAATTTGAAAATGTTGATTTTGACACAGAAAATAATTCCATTGAGGAAGATGGAACTAAAACGAAAAGTGATGTTACTGGAGAATTCAACCTCTCTGTTGATGAGCAGGTTGAACAGACACAAAAATCTACCGACAACGTTCTACCTCCCGTGCCACATCTCATTAAAGCACCTGATGTAGATGAGGATACAGTTGACGCGTACGATGAGGTAGATACCAGAGAGATTGGGACTTGCCCTACTGCTGAGGAAAATCAAAGAACGATCGCAAATGTGTGTACCTCAGCAATGGAATTGGGCAATGCTTGTGATGTAGTCACAAAGTCTAGTTCTATTCCTGACTCTACTTTAACAGTGACATCTAATATAGGATGTGTAGTGTCTTCAAATCAGATAGATGGACACATAACCAATGCCAGAAAAAGGAGACTGGTAGAGTGTGAGGAAGTAGTTGAACGAGAAAAATCAAACGTCGAACCTCCCATTCCTGAGCATGTCCCTATCAAAAGTCCGAAAATCCAAGGTTCCACAGTAATGGACATCAATAGATTTAAAGAAATCATAGCAGCGAGGGTCAAAAACGATATAGATCATCAACTCCAGAAAACACTAAAAGAATTTCAAGAACTAGATCAATTAGCTGCAGAAAAAGCAAGGGAGGCAGAATTGGTAAAAAAGCTTCGCGAGAAAAAGCTTAGAGATCTTCAACAAATTCAAAAGAACAACTCAGAAATGGAAATAAAACGAGTTCTGAATGAAAAACTAAGGAGTATGGACAGACAAAAGAGTTTCAATTTGGAAATGAACAGTCCTCCTCCAGCCCACCAAAGGCCCAAACAAAACATTAGAGAACTTTTAGATAAGATGGATCGATCTCATTCCCAAACCCCAATTGACTGTTCTACATACAGTGCATATAGTACTCGAAAAACCCCTTTACATTCTCCTAAATCCTGTGTCGATAGTAAACGCTCAAATAGTGCTCATTCTAAGTTGTCACCCGTCAGGAATGATGTTTCTAGAAATGAGGCTAGCATCGGTTCAAACAACATTCCTCATGCTCACGAAACAGAGAAAAGTAGTGACACTAGGGCATCTTCAGCTCCAGTATCATGTTTTAACCAAAATGGTTTAAATAATCCACTCTCCTTTTCAGATGCAAGACAATCTGCTATATACAAAACTAGTACTATAACCAATTCTAGACCGACTAACAGTGTGAAACATAGTGTTAATCCTAATACACAAGGAAACACCTACATTGATCTCTCCCAGAGGAACGCCGACTCAGAAGTCGAAATTCAACGAGAGCTTAGTCGAGCTTTGGCAGCAAAGAGACAAAAACAAGATATAAACATCAAACATGATGTCAGTAAGACAAGAGATGTCTCTGTGATTCGAGAGCCTCAACAGGCTGAAGAATCTTACTCAACAAGACACGTTTTTCATCCAGCAAATGCACACCAATTGCATAATACAAAATCAAAAGATATCAGGGGAGTAAGCCAGTATCCGCCTAATACAATCCCCAATCAATTGGTAAGACCAGTATCTTATGGAGGAATGACTTGTCCTCAAAATCAGCCATTAGATAGAGTGACCAAGTGTAGCCCTCGTCTTATCAATCCTAGCATGATGCGTCCCCATGCTGTTCGACTCCTGGGAGCTACAGCGTTAGGAAATGGGCAGCAGCCAATGGATGGACGACAAGCATACCACACTTATGCTTCGTCTCTTCCAAGGAACACGTACCATAACACCGGGTCGATCCAACAAGGAACACCCATCAGACCTGTGCCAGGTAAAGTTAAATATTGATATGATTTGTTGTTATTTCTTAGCAATTTCCATGACTAGATTTTGCGACCCTCGATCAAACAAACTCGGCATTTGTTATCTATCGTGTTTTAGGTATTGTTAGTCCAACACAATCAAATACTCGAACCTCTTACTCTAATGGAGTGCAAAGTTTAGAAAATGGTCAAATTCTACGACATATTCCGATTACGGCAGCAAGAACCATAGAAGATCCACAACGAGAGTCATACGTTCAGGTAGCGTACTTCGTTTAACAGAACTGGACTATCATTGTTTTGTTGCAAATACTGTACAGTTATTGTATCGAACATTTTGAAGTTTATTTGTATTTTCATGGGATTTTTTTTTAAATTTTTATTTTTTTTTTCTTTAATGGTTATTGATAGCATGAAATAATTACAAATTTGTAATATAGCATAAATTCCTTCATGCTTTTATTTTGCTGCCAGTCGATGCATCATTTAGAGGTTGGATCAGGTCGTAGAAACCCTAACTTCATAAGTTGGCCTTCTGATTTCACATTTCTCTCACATTGTAAGCTTTTAAGTTTGGTACAATGGAATGTTTTGTATTCTATTAAACTCATTATAAACTAGTAATATCGTATCTCAAGCACAGTTGAGAGGTGTTTCTATGAATGTCAATTTCCATTGGTGTTAAAATCTTTTTTTTTTTGGGCATGCTATTTTCATTCTATGTTGTTTCTTGTGTTCTGTGCATAATAATTTGAATTTATAAACTATACTGTGTATAAAGTTTATTTTTTAATTGTCTTTTGCACATATTTTTATTATTAGATAATTATTATTAGAAAAACAGATATTATTTCATTGCATGGTTTTTATTTCTAGAACTTCATAACGTATACAGCTTTTTAAAAAATAGCAATGTTAGATCAATAAGTTGTTTGTAAATAAGAAATGTACCGTACTAATTGTATAAGTAATTGCATGTGGCATAACATAACAACATCGACTGAAATGATTTTTGGAACAATTTATACTATTTTAACATCCACAACGCACATGAGTACTCTAAATTCAACTTCAACAAACCAAATTACGAGATTAAACTGGACAGAGGTATATAACTTTACATTGAAGATGATTCTGTGATAATATTATTCTCTAGTATTACACAAATGAAACTTAGGATAACTCATCAATACTCGTTCAAAGCAAAGTCTGAAAACAATGTATCCTTAAAACTATAAAGAACTTTTTCTGCATCTGATTTTTTATAATTAAGATAAATAAAACAAACTTAATCAAATATCATTTCGTGGTTGAATAATCTATCTAGTAGGTGCCTCTTTTCCCCTATTGAGAAGAAAACTTTCTAATCTTAGGTAATTTGACAACTCTTTGTTGGAAAGTTTTTAGGAAATATGGTATTTATTATGTTTACATATTATCAAGAAAAATGAAGTAAAGCCACAATAAATGTTTTAAAAAAAACCAAGATTTATTTTTTAATATTTATATAGACATAGATACAAATACTTAATAAGTTTATCTTTATAGCAAAATGGTTAAATGAACATTTGTTGAGTGAAAACTTTTATTTGAACAAAGTGCTCTCATAACGCGATACACACACACACACACACACACACACACACATATATATATATATATATATATATATATATATATTTATATATAATTGAAATTCTACCCCAAGTGTGGCGCAACATCATATCGGGTAAAAAATACACCAACTTTCCACATAGTTCCTCTTAAAAAATATTGGCCAATATGATTTGTCCAAGCGTAATAGCAATTTCCACAGTAAAAAGATAATTATAAAACCTACTTTGCGTCGAAATATTTATTGTTTAAACTGATTGATAATAGAAAGAAATATTTATAGTAATACGTGTCTTTCACGTATATTAAGTATATGAAAAAACCAGATACATTTCTGGCTGTTTAGTTTATTAGATCAAAACTTCATGGTTTATAGGCAATGTATAATTAAATGCATAATCAGTCCAAACAAATTTACAGGTACGCAGACAGAACTGCCAAGATATCAATACAAATATAATTAGTATATATAATATACATATATTATCACATTAAATTTGTACATGTATCTCGATGGATGGCCTACATGTATTCATTTCATAATTTGAAATCAAAAATTGATACCTACCTTTGTAATCCGTACATTTTTGCCATCATGTCCAATCCCTGAATAAAGACTACGCGGAAGGGACTATCGAGCAAACGATATTTTAGTTTTGAAAGGTGTGTTCATTTCATCACAAGCCAATCGCAACGCTCAGATCATAAAGTTTCAAAAAAATTGAAGTTTTTAAAATTGGCTTTGTTATTAAAACTGCTTGTTCATTAAAAGATTTTTTGCAAATTTTCCAAATTAGGGTTTACTCACAAGAGATCTGATTTAACTTAGAAAATAAAAGACATAAAGGAAGAAGAATATATACGTATATACGTATGCACAATTATTGCTATTGATTTCAAATCCAACCTTATTACCGGTATACTATCCAAAAATGTTTTATAAATGTGTGAATCATTTATTGAA
>WFKH01010931.1:5152890-5172387 GCA_016163765.1 Magallana hongkongensis | reverse complement strand
AGATAATAGCAGTCATCCTTCAAACGATGAGATGGGTCCTGTTACAGCTGTATGGTGGCATATTTCTGCCCCCTACATGCAAGATAAATTATTTCAACATGCAAGAAAATTATGTCAACATGCAAGATAATTATGTCTACATGCAAGATAATTATGTCTACATGCAAGTTACAAATCTTTTAAGAGAACCTGAGAAAATCACTTACTTAAGGACGTATCTGACATCATAGATGCAAGATGCAACATAATTATGATAACATGCGACTTGTTTATGTTGACATGCGACTTATTTATGTGAACATGCAAGTTAATTATGTTAACATGCAAGATATTTATGTCAAAATGCGAGACAATTATGTTAACATGCAAGAAATCTATGTCAACATGCGAGATAATTATGTTGACATGCGACTTATTTATGTCAACATGCGAGTTAATTATGTTAACATGCAATTCAATTCAATTCAATTCAGTTTATTCACTCAAACCATGAAATGGTACATGAGGTCATGCAAGATATTTATGTCAACATGCGAGATAATTATGTATTACATGCACGTTATTTATAACAACATGCGAGATAACTTGCATGTTGACGTAGATATCTCGCATGTTAACATAATTAACTCGCATGTTGACATATTAACATTCAGTGTATATTTCCCCTTATGTTTGCATTGGAAATCTGAGACGTTCAATTTCCTATGAATACACTTTGCTAATTCATGCGCCATGAGCACAAATATAAACGTCACCACGTGTTTTGAGTAAAGGATGACTGCACTTAAGGACATGCGATATTTGCGAAAAAATAAACTTTTAAAAGAAGAATTTTTCTTTCAGTTACAGAAATGGTCAACATCTAAACTGCAACTTTACGTAATTGCGTTAAATAAAAGTATGTTGTTACCAAGTACGAATTTGTTTTCATAGGCGGGGGTTATCACGATTTTCTAGAATCTCCATACGATAATGAGGACGCCCCCTTTTATACTGACTTTATACATAGTCAGCGCATGTTTGTCTATTGTTCTTCGTTTAACAGTAGTTGTATATTTGCATTATCAAAGTTATGTCAAAGGGAGATTAATGGACAAACATGCGCTCATGGTTTAAATGAGAAAAAACTGCTTCTTCTTACTTTCTCTTTCCCTGTTGTAACCAAGGGTTGGTGCTTGTTGAATATTATAATTCACCACGTGATTTCTCACCTCAGGTAACTTTGTGAATACAAAATTCTATCACGTGACGTAGCATGTTATGTGCTAACTAGGACAATGTTTTCGAACACGTTAAGATGTCAAGCATTGATTTAAAGTCTTCTGTACTTACATGGGCGTTGTCTAATTGTTGAAACCATAGTAAATAGTATACTTGTACCATATAGAATAGATAGGGTTATGGTGAAAGAGTGATCACATAAATTTTTATACATGGCATTGTTATTCATGCTAGTCTAATTTTAGTACCATTCTGATAATGTCAGCTCCACCTCTCATGCATATCAATATCAATCTTATGTTTGATCAAGGGCAGATAAGCGAAAATTTTTCTTTTTTCGAAAGTTGTAAGGAGAAAAACATAGAATGAGCTTATTGTATCACAGTCTAAAATCTTAATTCATGTTGGAAATTGACTAGACTCTTTAAAAAATTTAACAAAAGTGATATTAGGTTAAGAAATAAACTCAACAGAAGCGACCGAAAAGGGCCCAAAACCCGGCGCTAAGTGCAGTCATCCTTTATTTTTGTAAGATTAGATGAAACGTTCAACTTTACATAACCAATTTGATATGTACTGTTGAAAAATAATCATTAAATTATATTTACTTCTTAATTAAAAAGAGTTTTATCTACAAAGTTTATGGTACTATATTTTTAGCCGTGGAAGCGTAGTACTAAATAACATGTTAATATGGCTGTTCCATGTATGTTTCATATCCCTGACTGAGAGCGTATATAATGGCTTTACAGCGACGATACACACATGTTTCATACAAAAAACATCAGTATGAATATAAATATAAGTATTGAATGCTTATTTTTGGATGTCGTCGGTCCTATGACACACCAATGCGGTGCAGACAAATTATCATACCGCGGTATTCAATTTGTCTGCACCGCATTGGTGTGTCATAGGACCGACGAAATCCAAAAATAAGCATTCAATGCTTAAATAAATAAGTCGCATGTCGACATAATAAACTAGCATGTCAACATAAATATCTTGCATGTTAACATAATTAACTCGCATGTTGACATAAATATGTTGCATGTCTACATAATTATCTCGCATGTTGTAATAATTATGTTGCATCTTGCATCTAAGATGTCAGAGTCCGGCATTAGTAAGTCATTCTACCCATATAAAAATCAGATCATCTTAAAAGATTTGTAACTTGCATGTCAACATAAATATTTTGCATGTAGACATAATTATCTTGCATGTAGACATAATTATCTTGCATGTTGACATAATTTATCTTGCATGTAGGGGGCAGAAATATGCCACCATACAGCTGCTTAGTGGTTTTAATTTATTTATCTTTTTATGCTTATTTTTTCGGGGGGGGGGGGGGGGGGGTCGGGTTACAACGATCAAGCTGTGCAATATATTTGATCGCGTTATCTTAAAATCACTACATTGAACAGGTTATTTGTAGTTCAGTCGGATAATTAGAGGTCAGCAGTGTGTTAATAAGGACCTTAAGGGGCTAATACTCACTCTTCATCTGATTGAACGCATAATTATAATCAATGGTTAACATTACTTGACAGGTTATTTTATACTTGATCATTCTACTTAATTGTAACGAAATATTATTTTCATAGGTCCACTGCAAATAAGAATTAACGCAAATTAGAATCAATTTCAAATTTTGATCTAAAAATTCCATTGATTTACAAATTTGTCATAAAAGAATTACGACATTCATTAAAATTGCCAAATTCCGTAATACATCTTAATTGAACATCTTAGAACTATATGTATACAATTACAGTATGCGAGATATTCCTAAATATGATATTTGTAGTGCATGTTGTGAAACTGCATCTCAATTTTTTGTGTTGATTTCAATTACCCACTGTTCTTTCTTTTGAACTTGCTGATTTATGGTGACACTTTCTATTTTTCAACGTCTTTATTCGTGATAAAACCACAAAACAAAATTAATCTTCTGGTTTAATAAATCAATGCATGACGTGTGGTCTGGTGGGCGTGTTCAACAGCATCACGTGATCCAAAGCTTTTGCCCATGTGCACTACAATATTTTAGTAGTTTGTCCATTTCAGAAAAAAATCAAAAGACATATTTAAAATCATTTTTCAGTTATACGATCTAACACATTAACATTAGTTTCATTGTGTACATACCACACGTATAACTATGCAAACATCGTTTGTTCTATGTGTATCATGTTATCATGTGCTTTTTTGGGAAATGACTTAGATGGACAGAATGCATGTTGCCCAATGCTAAAATTTTTATATGCAAAATAAAATATTGTTAAAATTGTAAACATTATAACTCGGGTAGTCGGGTAGAGAACAAGTTTATATCAGAACCAGGATTGGGGTCTAGTTTATCGCAAAACTCGGATAAGAGTGAAAAGTTATCTTAGAACTTTAAACCTTTTCCAAAAGCATTGTAGTCTATATTGAATTGTGGATAGAGTTCTTAGTTCCATAACTGATTTATATAAATGAGAGAATGGCACTAGTTTATACTTCATAAACATGCAAGAAAAATGGTTAATATGAATATGAAGAGGAAAAAGTACATGTAGTTACATGGTATAAACGTCAGCCTAATCATATACTGATTTATGTCATCAGTTTTGTTTTAAATAAAAAATAGACTGAAATCAGACTTTTTTGGGTGGGGGGGGGGGGGGGGGGGGTGTGAAGGGGTTATGAGGATTGTTATATAACAGACTCCCGAAGTCAAGTCAAATTTGACTCCTCAATGCACATGACAACCCATAAAGACAATAGTAAAGGGTAATACATGTATACCCTGTATGTGTCAAAATGAGTAAAAGCATTTGTGGAGAGGATTGGATTATGTAGTCTCAAATTGGTCTTTTCGTATGTTCAATGTTTCTTAGAGTAGTTGTACCTCGCAGTCTGAAAAAAAAAATTCGGATGAAGGACCTAACTGTAGTAGATTTTCCCAATTATAACTGGATAGGATAGAACCAAATTCATACAGAACTGTTTAAATATACATGTACGCTTAATCAATTATGTATATCACATGCTTTTCTAATATGTACTTTCGATTTTGATATTAACACACAGTTTTAAATTGTTATGGTAAAACCTAGTAACTTGTTCGAACTCACGCTCCAACCATTTGTATATGATTATACAAAAAAATATTCTCTCTCTCTCTCTCTTTCTCTCTCTCTCTATGAGAGGTAACTCTAGATAACCCTGAGCTGTCTTATTTTCATTCCTCCACTGTTTTTAAATTTCCCTATTTTAAATTGACATTATGGGATTAAAAAATTGTTAATAAAATCAATGGTGTAAATTTTTATCGAATTTCTCCCCTTCCTACATGGTGTATCTCCCCACCTCATCCCAACAGTTACGAGTATATAATAGGGATCAATATATAGTTTTGATCCGTGCTCTACTCATGTAGGCCTCGGACACCCCCACCCCCCCTTCTCCCGGCAAACAAAATTATCCTTTGGACACCTCCACATTCCGCATTTCTTGACCCGTGCAAGCTTTCCTACATGATCTTAATAGTTTTACACGTATATGGAGAATTTTGATCCGCACCCTCTTTACATGTTGCAAAAAGTTACAAATTCAAAACAATCAACAAAGCATCACATAGAAACAGAAACAAACCCCTCTTGTACCTTCCTCTACATACAGAATACGCGAAAGCGTAATTTTTTTTTTTAAAAATCAGAAAAGTAGAAGAAATAAATTGAATCTTACCGTTTCTTCCGACCGGGCGTAGCTTTAATTTCCTGAACTTCTGCCAAGTCTTTTCCGAGAACTTCCCCGGCCTTCCGCGAATCGGCTGAAATTTACTTCCGGGTGTCAAGTAGTTTCGGTTTCATAAATTAAAACCCACCCCTTTGAAATTTGTTTAAAGATATCATGGACTTTAAAGGCCGTACGTGAAATTCTAGCTGCAATAATGTAGCCCTCTCCGATTTTATTTTTATCTGACGTTTTCTGGAGAGGAAGCCCCCCCCCCCCCCCCCAAAAAAAAAAAAATTGGGAGAGGGCTACATTATTGCAGCTAGTGAAATTCATGCATTTTGTTGGCTATTAACATTACAGCTATTTGGATATATGCAGATCTATATAATAATCTGCATATTTATGTATGAGCAAAGTACTCTTATTTGATTTAAAGTTCTCTGCATGCAAAACAACAACAAATAACTCTGTATACATGTATATGTACGGGAGACATTTATTTACAAATAAATAGTTATACAAATATACATTTTGTGTCACAGCAGACTGGTGTAACTTTTGGCACTGTTGTAGAAATCGTGGTCACCTATGTTCTAAAGTTCACATTTCATTCTCGGTCTGGAAACATTTGAAAAGTCCATGAATTATGTTTATGAATAAACTTATGCATGAACATAATACTGTCTGTGAATTACATACATGAACAACAATATGTCTGTGAATTAAGACATTAACATGATTAAGTATGTTTATGAACACAATGAAATTATCATGTCTTATCAAGTACGTGAATTAACACATAAACATAACCTATGGAATAAGTATACATGTCCATGAATTAACACATGAACATGTCTATGGAATAAGTGAACATGTCCATGAATTAACACATGAACATGTCTATGGAATAAGTGAACATGTCCATGAATTAACACATAACATAATCATGTCTATGGAACAAGTGAACAAGTCTATGAATTAACACATGAATTCGTCTGAACGAAGAGGGATCAGGCTCTGAATTTCCGGACAGCACTGAATAACGTCAGGGGTATCTCCCAGGTAAGAAATCACCTGCCAAGACAAGAAAACACAACATCTAAGAATAGACTTTCAATTTCTTTCGTCTATAAAATTCACTTGCCTGACTCTACATGTATTTTGTGCAAAATAATAGATATGTTTTATATTATTACTAAAATGATTGACTGTAACGTAATATTTCTTGTAGCCTATCTATATACATTTAGGAAATTCTTCACATTTCATTTGTATCAATATGCTCTATTGGAAACTTTACTCTATTGTATGTACAAACATTGTTATCTACTTTGATATATCTAGCCATTTTTAGGCATGCAAAAAATATTAATTTGTAGGGAAAGGGCGATATCAGTTCTGGACATTGTGTCCAGCCCATGCAATTGTAATGTAAATGCATAGTATATTCAAATCAACCAACCAATCTTTCCAGGCACTGATTAAAGAAAATGCAATACCTTCTGCATGAGTTTTCTGGTTTCTTTGAATTGACTGTACAAGGTGGCCCCCTCTACCATCAGTGGCAGAGTGTCAGGGCGCATGCACTCCATGGCGAACTCCCAGCATGCAGCGTGAAGATCCGGAAACTCGAACATCTTAGCGGCGTTAATCATTCCTTAAATAATAATCAACGTATTTGAATTTAAGAGCGCCATTGCTTGTGTGATATATATAAGTTTTCCTTATACATGTATATCTTTTTTGGGACTTAAAGTTGTGTAAAAGTTATGGCAACTTTTTTGTTTAATACCTCAACTGCATACAATGTTATATATCACTGACTAATATATTTAATATAAAAAAAATCAATACAATGAATATGCATTCTATCAGCGGACATTAACGAAGCTTCGGACTACTTAAGAGGCTGTCCAAGCAAAAAATCAGGCGGGGCTTTGCACATGCTAGCGATGTCTTGGATTTCGATAAATAAAAAAAGGAATATATCAGTTAACTACCAATATGTGATTTTAAAATGCCTGACCTGCCACGTTCTTGGGATCCACGGCCACCACACCGCAATGAATGTACCGCATCAGCCGCTCAAACACGCCCACCTCAAAGTCCTTGACCTCAATCGTGACCTTGTCGGGGCTGGGTCGCACCGTCTGGGGACTGGCTTTCTTTCTGCTCAAAGCCTGCTTCACGGACTTCAGTCCCCTCTTGATAGTAGATGTTTCTCTAGCCACAGTGTTTGTAGATTGCTGGCTTCTTAAAATCATTTGGTACATCAATCTAGAGAAAAAAAAGTATCATAAAATTTCAACATTTCATTCAACCTTTTTTTATATAAGAAAAATCGTTAAAAAAAATGATGGTAAAGTAATGAAGTAATACCTGCTTCTTGTTGCAAGAATTGATCGAATGCCATACACGGGCGTCTTTTCCGGTCCCACAAGAAACATGACGTCGCATAAGTCTGGAACGGATATGACGTACTTGAGATCCTCGCAGAGTTCGTATCTGTTTTTCAGCACCATCACAAAGGGGTCGATGTTCTTGTCCCGGGCCCAGAAGTCACCTTGAAATTGAAAAAAAAAATTAAATATTTATAAATTTGAATATTAGGAAAATAACACAAATGGCCTACTAATTTTCAAATAACTAATACATGCTGAAATTATGCATAAGTTGTTAAGAATTGGAAAATACCTTCATCCTTGCAAGTCATTTTTAGTGTTCAATATCCGATCATCATTTAACAATTGAAACATGTAATTATATTTTTTGACAGATTTGATTGTCAGAGCGGTCAGAATAGATCTATGGAGTAAGTACTGTGAGGAACGAAAATATAACTCTGTGATTGTTATCATAGTTTTACATCAGTGTGTTGGGATTAATTTAGACCACCATAACAATATTGACATTTCACGCACATGTCACTCTCCACGGGGACAATGAGAAATGTAAACAAACAAGGCGCGTGGATGAGATTGTGTCGTCATTGAGGGTAGATCTTTATCAAGGTCAGTGGCATGATTAGCTCATTCCTTTACTTTTCTTTCTATTTTGTATGTTTTGGCGTCATTGACATCATTTGGGGTTTTTTTAATAATCAGATATATGAGATAAATTTTAATTTAGATTATTGATCAAGTTTCAAATGAGAACTAAAGACCATGCAGCTAGTCTTTAACACACGCATTTAAATAATTTTTGAAAAAACCTTAAAAGTTGCAGTGGGCATAGACGTAAAAAAATAAAATTTGTTATGACAATGCAAAGATTGTTACAAAATACCATCATTTCTTGTAAGATCCACTTCCATGTTAAAATTTCTTTTCAACTCTTAGAAAGTTTTTGATTCTAAGAAAGATTTTCGTTAGGTATCGAGTTTTTCGGATTTCAGGGAAGAACGTCATTATATATGGTCTGTGTATGTCATAAAAGAGTACTTGTACTTCATCTCTCAATTAATCTTATTGAGATAATTGATGAAACGCGTGGCATTTTACATTGTTTAATTAATTAACAAATTAAACAGCCGTTGTATATACCAATTACAATATTAGAGTAAGGTACATCCTTATAATTGCACAATTATAAGTGTTTGTCTACATAATATTTGGAAAAAAGATTTATTTATTTTTTTTTAAATGCCATTAAAAGTTGCAAAGCTTTTGGTGAGATTTTTGGTGTTTATTTTATAATTCAGCACAACATGAATTTTAGTCGGGTTTGAAATCCAAGATATTATAAGAAAAAGATGTCTGCGCCCGTAAACCATGTTTGTAAATAAACATTCAAGAACTCTCATTTTCAAACGACTGTCGAAAAATTACAGACAATTGAAATATTTTTCAAGTAAGAGTAACCACTAATTTTTACAATAATTTCCAGAATATGTTAGATGAGAAAGATAAGATTGCATAGCAGCAAAGTTGGTGAAGTACCGTAAATTTTAATAATACTCTGTGTTATTATAAATTCTTTCCTCTACAAGAAGAACACAATTAAATGTGGCATAAATTTATTCTATGTTATTTTCAATATGATAATACGAACAGCATTGTTGCATATGAATACACAGGAATGAATACATTGTAAGTGTAATCTTAACAGGTTCCTCTACGGAAGAATATGACCTTGTGGTAATTGGAGGAGGATCTGGGGGCTTGGCATGTGCAAAGGCTGGTATGGAAAGCAGTACAATGACTTACATACTTTCTCTCTATGTCCCCCTCACATAAGCAGGCAATCATTTAGACCAGTTGACCACATTATTCAATTTTACAAATTTGCCCTTTTGTGCTTTCCTTGTTAATAATTGGAGCAGGTTTATAAAAGTGATTAAATGAAAGCTGGATTTTAATGTTTGCAAATATGCATATTACCTGTAATCTAATGCTCTGGCTAAAAAATACAACACTCCTCTGCACAAACTGAAGGGTACTCACTAGAAACAGGCAGTTGTTGTGTCATACATGTACTACTAATTCCACCTCTCAAAACATTTTAAAAAATCAAGAATTGGTCATGGTATTTGAAATGATATACTGTGAGTGTTGTTATCAAGAACTGATAAACTGATAAATTGATAATTAAAAGTGAAACTGGATTTTTATTTAATAGCCTCCCAACTTCAGAAAAAAGTAGCTGTCTTAGATTTTGTTACTCCATCTACTCAAGGTAGGTAAAAAAAAAACCTCACTGTTGTATACATAATATGTGTACATATGTGTACTGTTTGTTTACATATACATGTCCTAAATGAATCAAATACACGAGATACATAAATATTTTGCAAATAATAGACTATATATTTATAGATTAGAATGTGACTTGATAGTCTATCAAAGAAGAAGTTTACTTCACAATGTCGCATCATTTTCAGGAACCACATGGGGGTTGGGAGGAACATGTGTCAATGTGGGGTGCATCCCAAAGAAACTGATGCATCATGCCTCCCTGCTTGGTGATGCCATCAGAGATTCCAAAGCCTATGGCTGGAATGTTCCTGATCAAGTTCAGAGTGACTGGTAATCTATTGTTGATTGACATTTTCTCTCACTGTTGACAAGTAAGGATACTATTTATATCGATCAAAACAATTGAAGTATGTTTTAAGTTTTGGCAAGTGATTGTTTTCCTGTCAAATATTAAATTCATAGAATTCTAATAAGTATATGATTGTATGATACAGATATTTTAGTTTTGAAATAGACTTTCATGTGAAACCTCCCTGCAATTGGCATTATCCAATCATGGTTTCATTCCAGGGCGACTTTATCAACAGCTGTACAGAATCATGTGAAATCCTTGAACTGGGGTCACAGGGTGCAACTCCGAGACAAGTAATTCTTTCTATTATATTGATGCATAGATTCAAATTATATGAATCAATTACATATTTCTGAGTTTTAAAACAAATGAATTTGTGAAAACTAAATTGTGCTTGATTACTAATTGTAGATATAGATACCTGTAAAACTTTTGGTATTCAAGTTGATATGTAGTAAGAAATAAGGATATCCGTAATTTGTTTCACTTTGAATTGTGCACTCATCGAATTATTTTTCAGAAATGTTGAGTACATCAACGGGTTAGGGAGTTTTAAGGACCCACACACTGTCAGGGTTAGAGAGAGTAATGGGACAGAGGTAAGACATATAACCAGGCAGAGGGATATTGGGGGTTCATTATTGATTCTGGAAAATTTGCTATTTACTATAAAAAATAATATTGTACACCTATTTACTGATAAGGAGGACAATAGTAAGCTCATTGACCCCAGAGACAGCATCTATTTCCTGTGGTGCAGGTCAGGCAGTTGTAAGAGGGGGGGGGGTGCAATGAACTTGCTGTTGTCTGAATGGTCAGTAAATTACAGGTAATGTTTTATTGTAACAGAGCAGACTTTAATACTTGTTGGTTATGCAAAGTTTGTTGTCGGTTAGTTAGACTGTGGATTTAATATATAAGTGATTTGATCAGGTTGAAGGCCAACATTAAACACTTCGTTTCACCATGTTAACCTAAATGGATGATCAATTGTTTATTGATAGAGAAATAAATCTATTCTAGTAGAAGACATACTAGGTTATTTTCACTCAATACGTGTGCACTTTTGAACATAGTTCCCATTTGTTGATCTTTTACAGAGAATGCTGAAGACAAAAAATACAGTGATAGCTGTAGGAGTCAGGCCCTATGTTCCTTCTCAGGTGGGTCAAGGTCATCAATTTATCTGCTAGGTCAAGGTGATCTGGCAAAACCAATTTGTATAGCTGATTATGAAAGGGCTGGAAGTCGTGGCCATTGTTTGACTTTATCAATCTCCTTGAGGCAGGCGGCCCGCTCTGGCACAGAATGTTTTAAAGATATTGGAAAATGTTCAAATTTTAAAGCTAAAATTAATTTGATTTTTTCTTTACTTAATAATATTTAATGTCAAAAAATATCATGTATGAAATTTTAAGGCAGATCTGATGGTTATTGTATGGACCATCCAGCCTCCAAATGGTCTTGACTGCTAGGTAGAACTCAATACTGTAAACCAACTATTATTTGCGACAACTTTATTTTGCAATTTACCTGAGATGAACTGGTTTGCGGCGACTAATTTCCGTGACCAAGCCTTAGCCTTATATACAACTATATGGCAAACACTGGTCTGCAGCAAGAAATATTCACGGCAATGAGGCTCTCGTGAACCTCAAGAAAATTTCTCGCACGTGTATAAAAGTTGGTTTACAGTAAACTTCTCTTGACTGCAGATACCTGGTGCTGTTGAGTATGGTGTGACAAGTGATGATTTATTCTGGATGAAGAAAACACCTGGAAAAACGTAAGGACTATTCAAAATTCAGTATATATCAATCTTTTTCTTTTAATTAAAGTATAGTGTGAATATAAAGCACATTGTATGCAAGTCGGTAGTTTCCTCATGGATTTGATTTTTCTCTGTCCTTTCAGATTGTTGATTGGTGCTAGTTGTATCCTTTATGACACACCCACAAAAATCATTCTGTTGATTTTGGTTGAGAACATATTTTAAAAAATTGAGAGGTTAGGTTTAGGTTTTGAAACCTTTTATTGAAGTTATAATCCATATAATTTCTGATTCCTGTTATGATATTATCTTGACTAATTCAGATATTGCTTTAGAATGTGGTGGCTTTTTGAATGGATTAGGATTTGATACCAGCATCATGATTCGATCCAGACCTCTCAAGCAGTTTGATCAGGTGAATATCTTCAGTTATCTCTCCTTGTGCAAGAATCATTAAGTTTGTGATTATTACTACCTATATTTGCTAGTGTTGTCACGATGATCGATTTTTAGTCGATGATCAGTTGGAAAGGTCGTCGATTTACGACAATCGACTTGAGATTTTATAATCGATTATAATCGGTTTAATACATTAATACTATACTTATCATTATTCTGTATTTCTTGACATAAAAAGTTGAAAACTGTTGCAAATTCATGTGTATCTTCGGCTAGTGTTTTCGTCTGCCATTTTGAAATACTAAAATCTAGAAGGATATTGTTTCGGATCAGAGCAATGCTTATTGTTTCGGATCAGAGCAATGCTAGAATTTCAATCAAAATATACAATGAAATTTAATAACGTCAAGATCTTCAATTTTCAATATAAATGAAAACAATTGTCAATCATTATGTTGCTGGAAACTCCCGTTTAATTTATTACGGAATTATGTATATGTACCGGACAGGATTTCATGTTTTAAAAACAAAATGGCCGAATTTGAAAACGCACATGTGCTTCTACGATCATCCAGACACAAAAAACAAAGTCTGTGGTGTGGAAACACTTTGGTTTCTTTAAGAAAATAAATGTAGTGGGGCATAAGTAAATATAAATAGCACTTGAATATTTTAAAATAAACAATAGCTTAAAATTTAGTACCCCATTTGAATGACTTTAATACAACATGTACAAATTATTACCGATTCGATTATTGGCCGATCATCAGTTGGTTAGAGTTAACCGATTCTGCCAATTAATCGATTATGATTTTCAACCGATTTGACAACACTAATATTTGCTATCTACATGTACTTGCTCAATAAATAATTTTCCCTTCAATGCAGCAAATGGCAGAACTTGTTGCAGAGTCTATGGAATCTAAAGGAACGAGGTTCCTGAGGAAGTGTGTGCCAGTCAGCATAGAGAAAGATGGCAGAGGGCGGCTAGTGGTCAAGTATGAAGACTTGACAAACAGACAGACAATGGAAGAAGTCTTTGATACTGTCATGTTTGCAACAGGTTAGTGGCTTATGTTGCCTCTCTCTCTCTCTCTCTCTCTCTCTCTCTCTCTCATTTTCTCTTTTTGAAATGTTGATAATGTTGTAAAAAATGTTTCAGATTTGATTTTTTCATTTCCTTTCTTTAGGAAGGCATGCTGTCACAAAAACTCTAAACTTGGAGGCTCTAGGAGTGGAAGTGGACCAAACAACCCAGAAGGTCATTGGGGGTCAGGGCGACGACCATGAGAGAACTAGTGTACCAAACATTTATGCTATTGGTGATATTTTACATGTAAGTAATTCTCTCTTTAAGTTGAATTACTGTGGACAAACAGCTCACAAGAATAGGGACATATGCTGGGCAAGCCCATTGTTATCATGGCCCACCATCCATGTCAAGATAACCAGATACTAATACATTGCCTTGTGAAGGAAAAATTTTTAGTAGATTTAGGTTTTCACTGGTCAAAAATTGAACCTGCTGGTCAACATGTTCCATACTTTTATATCATGGCATGATGCATGTACAGCATTATATCTTACCTGCTGCTAAATTGTAAGGAAATCATTGGTTAACAGCAATCATGTGGAGACCATGTATATTCTATACACTGTCAGTACGAATGTACCTCTCTTTGAGCATTATGATGTCATCTTAGATTATCATGACGTCAGGATTTGTACCCAAATAAAACTTGTAACATTGTTATAAAACACTTGATTTTCATTGTTTATGTACTTTTTGTCAATAAAACAAAGGCAGTCGGTAAGATATATTTGTTACATGGTTTTTAGTTGACCTAATATGGTTGAAACATGGTCAGTAAATTCCATATGGGGACTTGAGCTCCGCTCTCGCCCCATATGAAATTTACTGACCATCTATAAACCATATTAGGTCAACAACAAACCATGTAACTAATAATATACTGTTATTACTTTAAATCAAGGCAAATGTGTATTGTTAAATCTTATTAATTAATATTACCCCATATTATACAGAAATTATTAAAGAATATGTGTTTCAAACAAAGAATTGTATCTTGTCAATTTACATATGTCTTAAAACCTCAAAGATTTAACCCTTGAAAATAAAGTGCTTCAATGTTTTGTGCTTGATATTAACAAAAGGAACTAAAGAAAACACTAGAAAAGTATTGGGCTCAGTATGTTAATAGAACAGTTCCTGTGTGTGTTCTTATTATCCAAGGCTCCTGTAATCCAATTTGAAATCTCCTTCCTCTTTAGAAACGTCCGGAACTTACCCCTGTGGCCATTAAGGCTGGACAGCTATTGGCAGACCGCTTGTTTGGGGGGAGTCAGGTCCAGATGGACTACGATATGGTAAGCATGGGGAGGGGTTCCCAGGATTTGTTTCGGATGGCGGGTACAGCTTTGTAGCCTGTTCCTCCCTGACTTGATACTTACTCTTGTTATAGATTCCCACCACAGTATTCACGCCCCTGGAGTATGGCGTAGTGGGGATTTCTGAAGAAAAGGCTGTCTCTCGTCATGGAGAAGACAACATTGAGGTCAGTCAGGGTTTCATCTTCATTTATTTGTAATTATCAGATTTTTTTTTGTGCCAGATATATTTACTTATTCTATCAGTGGTCTTTCCTCTGACATCGGTATTTCAAGTCAAATTCCTATTCATTGCTAAGATCCTCTACACTGCACACATACTTCAGTTGTTTAGACAGAGTGGTCCACCATTCAGTGTGAAATATAGGAAAAACTGCAACCTCTAGTGCATGACATTTTTCTTGAATAATTTGTTTATCCTAACCTGATTTTAAACCCTAATAAAGTACCGGTATTTGAAAACTTAATTTGCAAAATTTTTATAAAGTCATTTTTTAACAATATTCAATTGTCCTTGAAGACATATCCTATGTTAAAAAAAAAAAAAGTATGTAAAAAGTACTAGTTTTTGAAAATTTGATTTGCATTATTTTTTATAAAGTCATTTTTTAACAATATTCAGTTGTCCTTGAAGATCTGTCTTAGGTAAAAAAAAAGTTTAAAAAAAAGTATGTAATAAAGTAACAGTATCTGAAAACTTAATCTGCATAATTTTTTATGAAGTCTTTTTTTAACAATATGCACCAACAGTGCAAGTTTTATATGGATGCAAAGGGTATCAGTGTTTGGTGTTGAGATTTGGATTCCTCTATGGAATACCCTCTAAGATAAAAAAGAATGTACACTGTAAACTTCTGATCAAAGTGAAGTGATGGTGAAATTATTTCATTGACTAATCACGCCTGTCTGAGTACCTTGCAATTTGGCAGCTATCTTTGTGAAGGACATGATACATATGTACATGTATCGCCTGTTATTAAAATCTGGCAAATATTAAGTAAAGTGATGTCTTACTTATTGGAAACAATGCATAAATCTACATGTAGCCAAAGTGTCAGAAATAAGTTTTGATCCGAAAGTTGAGAGGAATCAATTCCAAATTTATCTGAAGCCTAAAGGAAACACATTGATTTTATGTTGAAGTGTTCAATACATCACATTTTCACAATGGTGTGTTTTGAATTGAATATGCATTTGAACAAATACATTGTATTCATGATTATGTCGTTACTCTGAAATGCAAAGCAACTGCCCTCGCACCGCTTAATTTCTTCTGCCAGCTAAAACGACTTCATTTACATTCTGATAAATCTCTATCGGTTTTGACTCCGCGCAGCTGCACTTTTGGTTCAGGACTTGGACTTCTGGGTACCAGATACCTGAATAAAGAAAAATGACACTTTGAAATAAACAAGAGACCTGTAACTTGTTTCATTGAGAATCGTAAAACGATGTCAAGACCAACTCGCCACTTTGAACCAATCAGCGGATGTCAGTTTCGTCAACATACAAGTGGAATGCTGGCTGCGCACTTCAGGTCATGTTTGTTTGATGTCAGACATCGAGTGCAGAATGTTTCTGAACTTTATCTTTTTAATATGGGCAATCAATGGCGGTATGATTATGTGCTCTAATTAACAAAAATGCAGGAGTCAATAGATTGAATCCCGAGCTTCAGATGCTGTGCGGTGAGAAATTGTCACACCAAGTAAACACAAACCACGGGAGTCCGTCAACTCAGAACAGGTTTATCGACCTTTTCACCAGTTCACGCCATTAAAAGAAGCCTGTTCAACGTGCAGACGATCAAAGACTTACACCAGACGACACTGTCACCAGAATCAAAAGCGGGAATCCATGTACAAAGATTTCGATGGGAATGGTTGAACTTTAAGAATAAAAAAAAGATTGAAAGTTAATTGCGCATAATATCCCTGATTTGTTTTGAAACAAAGACAAAATAACCGTTTAATGTGATGAAAATTATGTGCACCTTACAAATTAAGGTCATTAATTTACGGCGTGCCCGAAAGAGACGGAGCTATTCCAAATAATTTGGAATTGATTTTGCGGCCGTGGTGGTCGGGGTAACCATAGATGATCTCATACAGTTCCACCCCAAAGGGCCAGAAGTTGTAAATAGTCACAAATCGTGTCCAACGTATCAGCCGCCCTGGTATGGCCTTGGATGGATCCGTCCGGGAGGCAGAGATTAGTCCGCTCGTTCCACACTGCCCTCACCTGATACCGTGACGGAATCTCAGAAAGAGGCTATAAACCACCCAGACAATCTACACGACCTTGGTTGGGTTCAAGCACCTCGTTATGGTGAGAAAAGGAAGGCCAAATACAGGCTGTAGAAAACACTTCACGGAGACCTCTTGTCAATATTTACGCCCCCTGTTTGTGTTTTATGAAAGAAGCAGAAACTCAATCTTCTGTTTACCAATATCGATACAGTCATCATAAGACGCGCGCAAGGGGGTATGAAGTGTTCCGATGGATGGTGTGTTACAATAAGCTTTTAATTAACACAAAATGTACTTTTCTTTCTAAAATGATTACAAATTGAACCCTTAATCTTCTTGCTCATAATTTCCTCCAGAGCAGCTATAATCAAGATTTGAGTCAGCACCTTAATTGCATTGGCCTTCAACTCTGTTTCGTTGGTGATTATTTATACCTCATCTGAACGCATTGACTTCTTATAAGAATTCCAGTATGATTTCATAATGTGAATTGTTTAATGCAGATTGCCGAATTATGTAATGTTTAATGAATTAAAACAAAGCGATGGCCGGTTCCTGATTAATTCCTCTGTTTTTGAGGATGCAACAAAAGCACACCGCATTTTTTTCTACCGTTCAATGCGTACTACCTCTCTACGAAATTAAATCTTAAGGGCATTTTCCAGGAACTGGCAAAGCATTACAACAACTTTTTATTTTTATATTTGATAATCAATCTGCATCGCAGCTGTAACGATGCATCACTTTTTTGGTTGTATTTAGGTCACCTGAGTCACTCAGGTAACCCTTGCTAGCCATTTTCGTCCATCGTCGTGTTTTGTGGCATACTCTAAAACCTGGCCTCATTGGCCTGGCCTGGCCTGGCCTCAAAATTGGCCTGGCCTCACTTTTGGCCTCAAATTTGGCCTGGCCCCAAATTTTGGCCTGGCCTCAAATTTTGGCCTGGCCCCAAATTTGGCCTCTCCAAACATTTTTGGCCTCAAATTTTAAAATTTCTCTATTTCTCATTTTCTAAGTTTTTCATTGAATTTTTATTGATTTCTCTTAAAAATTGAAAATTCAATGTTTTTGTCATGTTTAAGGGATGATCATATGGAAAAATATCAATTACAAGTGATCTGACTGATAAAGTTTCAATTGATTTAATCCATGTCTATACACACACAAAATAAATACCGGGTACATATAACATGTATGTACAGCACTGCTCTTACTATTGCCAAGGAATGGATTATGCCCAATATTAAAGCGATCAGCTATAAAATTCAAAGCCACCATCTCCCCCTCCCCCAATTCAAAAAGTACAGGAACTGTTATTAGAATAATAATTAAAACATCATTTTAATAGACTGACCTGAGTGAAGGATTAATAAATATCTCAAACATTTGTAAACTGATTCATAACATCAAATTGCTATCCCTGTGTAACGCAATTTAAAATTGCCAGTTTGTTTACATTACCTGTCAACACCGATCAAGCCCAAAATTCCCTCTGCAGCAGAAATTCGATATCAGTCTCTTCTGTCGCTAATCTGCTGCTTTGGGGTCAAATTCATTGCCTGCCCTGCCGTTTAACATTTCACACGGTCTAATTTAATTAATGGCATTTGTGAATGCCTGCAACATTGCATCCTCCAAAAATTTGATTCAGCAATGGTCATTAATCATCACCTCTTTATTAGAGTAAAGTTTCATGCATGTGTTGTTTGTATATTTAGGAAACAATTTTTTACCTATTGGGAATTTTAATTATCAGAATTTGAACAAAGCCAAACATTTTGTGACCTTTGATGTTGGTTAGAATACACAAATATTGGCCTATTCCTTTATTTTTTTCTCAAACACGTCGTTGATATAAGAAGAGTTACATTGATATTGTCCGATCCTGAGAACAGTTTGATTTAGGTACACTGAAAAAACACGCCATGGTTATACAATGGCAGGGCAAAATCACATTCTTAAGTTCTTTAGAATTTAAAACAGACTGAATCAAAATCTATTAGAAACGATCACTCATACCTATAGTCATAAATATATATTGTTAGTACTATATTTTCAATTGTTACTATTATTTTCAATAGACTATCGCTATAAGACACTAAAACCACCAAGTGGGATATTTTTAAATGTGTATTAAAATAAATCGATAAAAAATCAATAAAATCATCAAATATGTAAAGAAAATATAAAAATAAATTTGAGGCCAAAAATTTTTTGTAGAGGCCAATTTTGAGGCCAGGCCAATTTTTGAGGCCAGGCCAAAATTTGGGGCCAAGCCAATTTTGAGGCCAAAAGTGAGGCCAGGCCAACTTTGAGGCCAGGCCAGGCCAATGGGGCCAGGCCAGGCCAGGCCAGGTTTTAGAGTATGCCGTGTTTTGTTACTTGTTTGACGATAGTAAACTTTTGAACATGTTTAGCTCCCCCAGCTGCTTCCAAATTTGGTATATAGCATCTGTATGGAAAGGGGAACATAATTTCAGAGTTCATGATCGCAATCCTGAGTGGGTATAACTTAATGATGCAATTTTTAGAAATCATTTGTCTACTTCTTCAAATCTATCAGACAAATTTAAGTTCGGGAGTCTGATGAGGAGGCTGGTGGCCGTTACGGACCAATGACCTCTGAGAGAGAGAGAGAGAGAGAGAGAGAGAGAGAGAGAGAGAGAGAGAGAG
>WFKH01010931.1:5117777-5152880 GCA_016163765.1 Magallana hongkongensis | reverse complement strand
GAGAGAGAGAGAGAGAGAGAGAGAGAGAGAGAGAGAGAGAGAGAGAGTCCGTAGAGCATTCTAGTTTAATAAGAATCCAATACGATTAAGTCAATAGTTTGTCACTTTATTAATTTAATCCTTAGATTTTATCTTCAACAATCTTCTCTCTTTTCTCCCCTAGGAAATTTTGCTTTTGATACTGTAAAAAGCCTCAACAGCACAACTTGGTTCGGTTAAAATTAAATTTCTCTTGAACTCGAAGACAATGTAACTCATCTAAAGCAATGATTGATTTTTACGTACATTGAATGAGTTTTCATTGTTGTACAAGTTGTCTCGGAGCAGAACTGCATGTAATTAAAAAATCCAAACGGTGGGGGTGAGGGGGTGATAAGTAACCCGTATAATCAGCGATAATTTTATGTAGTTTTGGTGGATTGTCTTCTTGTCTTACAATTTTTGTTTTAAGGTGCCTCACTACACATTGAAAAAGTTTCTTAAATCAGCAGAAAATTACTTGATTATGATAAATAGCATGATGCATAGGAAGTATATAAGTCAAATGGGCAAAAGATTTTGCAATTTTGGATTTTAAAAAATGATTTTAAAATTAAAATTAAATTCAGTAAATATGAACAAAAGCCCCAGGCGGATTTGAACTCATGATTTTCGGTTCACAGGCCCGACACTTTACCAACTGTGCTATGTTGATGTTCCAATAAATCAATTGATACAAATAGTTTAACAAAACATTTAAATCGCCATCTTGTGACAGTGTCTTAAAAAGTATAAGTCTCGATGTAGTGAGGTACCTTAATTCATACCCATCTTATGATGTGTCATTGCACATGCTTGATCTTTGTGTTTTCAGGTATATCACGCCTTTTATACACCGCTGGAATTTGCAGTTCCACAGAGGAACGCCTCCCATTGCTACATCAAGGTATACAAGTCAATCCACATAGGTATACCATATTATAATTTACGAGATACATATTACAAGATTTGGTCTGGGGTAAGTATTTTAAGGAATCTATCTGAATTGGGTAATAAATGGATGGCGTAAAAGTCGACACATAAATGAAAACAAATTACTATATGGAAGAGGCCAAAAACCCAAATTCTAATTTCACTAAATTTTAAGGCTCGGATTATTTTAGAACTATTGAATGTAGCTTACATGTCTCCTCTCATTCACCATCGTTGTAAATAAAAGATCACTTCGCTGAGGTTTCTTTATTCTTCTGTTCAAAAGATACCCAATATAGTCTCATTTTGCTTGCGTTTGTATTATACCGGTACCTTTACCTTGAGACAAAGACACCGGGTGACTGTGTCTTTGGTAAGTCACGTGATCTAGACTTGAACCAATCTTTTATTGATGTGGGTAAGCTTAAACCCTCTGTCCTCACCGGAAGTCGATCGTTTTAAGGCAACGGGCGAAACCAAATCCTTGGATATGAAAGAGATTTAGATATCTTTTATCTTAGGATGTGGTTTTCTTGGTCTTTGCAAAATGATTACATTCTAGGTCTCTGTAGACCATTTAGCAGTTAAGATGCAAAGTGCATACGCTTCTGCAGTTGTGTCTATCTTTAATCAATAACAATCTTCTTGCTTGCTAATGGCGTCCTTTTTACCCAGTTCACGATTTTCATGTTTAGTGGTTTTTCCCAAAATAGCACAACACCTGTCTGGTGTTTACCCTCCTTCTATCTCTATGAAGCATCAGGTGACACATCAGAGGTTCCGCTGGACTATATTTACATCCTCCTATAGGGGGCACCATATGCCGTCGCTACTTCCTCCCCCATACTTCCTTCCGTTTATACCCTAATTTTTAAATAAGCTTCAGCAGAAGGGATTTGGTTGGGGTTTTTTTTTGGTTAACACAATGAGTTAAACAAATTGTATCACGGATTCACGATTATCGTAGCCGTTACAAAATCTTACGACCTCCGTCTACCTTCTGTTTCAATTCACGAAGATGATTGATTTTGTGTATAAACTGTTCACTATCTATGAAGTGTAAAATGTTTATAAAAATAGTCTAATCGTATACCATTATTTGCTGTTAGCATTGACTCATGCTGATGCAAATAAATTAAAATCTATGTGTAAACCCTTAGCAACTTAATTACTAGTGTTATATGAGATAAAAATCGTGTTCGACTTTTAAACCCATTTAAATTTGCACAAATGTACCCGGTTTTAGTATCTTTCCCGATGCCAGCTCTGTTGGGGGGGGGGGGGGGGGGGGGTCGTTGACCTAATGACACATTTTTGGTCTTTTCCTCTGTGAATCAGTCCTGTCAGTTATACTGTTAGCCGTTAGTTTCATGGGAAGCAGCGCAGCCTAACCTTGATGTTTTAAAGTGAATCAAAAAATTTGCCACCTGCAGTTCCAACAACTTGTTTGATATTTCAGAAGCTTTGTGAAATATTGACGCGATAATTAAAGCGAGTCTTCACTAAAAGTTCCACAGCGATAAGCCATCTGTTTTAAGTTTGAAAGTCTGTGTCATTGTGTTTGAAGCCAAAACATGAATGATATGTGTTAAGTTGAAAACACTAGATGAACCTGCTTCACCATTCGCATCAATTTAAAACTGCTGATGCAATTGCTGAAACAGATAGCTGTGCAGAGTGAGGTGAAGAAGCGGGGTAACGAACCGTGTCGACACCGCTTTAGTGGTAACGATACCGCTGATTGCAGCAGATGGCACAGACACTTTAACCCGCACAAAGCGTTGTTGCTGTCTGCATCGCGATATCATAGATATACAGTAGCGTTTCCAGAAGAGCTTTGATTCTTTCTCATTTGTTTATTAAACATGTTCTCCATGGGTAAATCTTCTCGTCTGATATTCTCAGTTTATTCTTGATAATAACAAAATAAGTTGAAATTTAAAGTACATCGTAGCAGTGTTATGAGTAATATACCAATTTAAAGAAAATCTGTGTTCAAGATAACAATTAGTATGTAAAATGTAGAATAATTCGTGAATTAGGTCATTTCGCCGCCTATACAGCTATAACGAGGAAAATTATTCATTCCAGTGTCTGAACACAACCTTTGACTTTTCTTATTTCATTTTTTTATGCCGACATATTGGAACTATTATCCAAAGCGATGATGAAGTCACTCTTTATCCCGGGGTTATGTATTCTAATTGAGATTTATTTATATTTTGTGTTTTTTAAGGGTGCAAACCATGTCGTCATAGTCTTGTACTTTTTTGTATATTTTAAAGAAACGGTGCCAATTTATCGAATTTCAGGCCATTTGTTTTGGTGACAAAATATTAGGCCTGCATCTGATTGGTCCAAATGCCGGTGAAGTTATTCAGGGATTCGCAGTCGCTTTAAGGTAACCAAAAAGGGGAAAATTGTACAGACCTGGTACATATGATCTATGTAGATAAATTACTCTCGCGAGATTTAGGGGAGCTGAATTTGATTAAAATAATGTGATGATTAATACCTGATTATTTTTAAGAGAGCCCCCATAATGTTGCAATTACATAACCTAATTATCAGACATATGATAGTTAATATCAGTTGCTTTTTATATGCGGCTATAAGAATTAAAATGCTGGCAATGCGACATTTTTAAGTTAGTCTATTCTATTCATACTACCATTTTTACTGATAATTTGAAAAAAAATAATATCAATTAAATATTTCTAAATGATATGATTTATGAAGTCTCCAGATTTTGCGTATTTAGTATGAAACAACTGCAAAATTTTGTTTATTATTGTTTTCAAGATGTGGCGCCACATGGAGTGATTTATCCGGGTCCGTAGGAATCCACCCTACCACCGCGGAGGAAGTGGTTAAGCTCCACGTCACAAAGAGGTCAGGAGCTGACCCCACGGTCACGGGCTGCTGAGGTTAGCCGCCCTCGCTCGTGCTCGGCTAGACATCGGTTGTGATACATTTATTTTTATCTACTTTATTGCTATTGCGGTGGGCTGTTTAGTTATATACACGTGTATCAGATTGAATTTAACGAAACTAAGCTACGGAGTTTTTCCTTGCATAAAGACGAGGATAAAATTAGCCGTGTGTGTGGAATTAATTTGTGTAACCATTGTGATTAATTAAGTGTGATTTGTGTATGCATATTTAACGTTGCTGCCAAAATGATAACGAAGCTAGCCGAAAGTTGAGCGAGGATGTGATGTCATGGGCTTCTTTGACACCTAGTATGGCGGTCTGAATTCAACCTCGACACCGAGAGATTCGGATCTGATGAAACAGGTGTCACGTGCTTCCGCCTTGACCCAGATTGTGACATAATTTATATATCAATATGTCGATTTCAAATTCCACTGTCATATTACATTTCTGCAGTGTCATTAAAGCATTCTGCTGATTGTAAACTAGTGAGTTATCTGTAGTTAGATCACATTGATGAGTCTGGTAGCATTGATTTCCGCGGTGTACAGCGCTTCTCTCGCTCTCATTACGACATTCCACAGTCTTGTCCGGCCGTTGTGGATCTAGCCGCGCCCATCCCTAGATATCCGTTTTGATTTCCGGTGTAACTAATACCAAAATGTCTCTGTGTGCCACACAGCCCTGTTCATCCTGTGTTACTGAAGACTATGCTGGCATTTCTACACTAACGTTATCAGATGTAACATTCTATGGGGATAAACTGATAAAATAGGACCTTTTAACAATAAACTTGATTTTAATGCCAGAATCAATTTTGTTCATCCCAATACTGAATTTTTTCAGCTCACTGTGGTATTGTTTGTGTTTAGTCCTTCTTTGAACTTCAGACTTGGTGATCTTAGAGGTCATAGGTTAAATGTATGACCTTTAAAAGTTCAAGTCAAGGCCAAACTCAAGATTGAATTGCTCATAACGTTAATATCTTGTAACTACACTAATAGACACATACAATTCATTCGCATGTTGTGATTAGCTTTGAGGGGGTGTTTCATTGTAAAGATCTGGAGACGATATGTATCGTCAATTTTTCTACAAAATATAGGTAAATGACACCTTATAACAATAACGCGGTTAATTATTATTTTAAAAAACCGCTGACGTGAGCGAGCAGACGACAGTGACGTGCTATATAGCGCGTTATGTCTCCACTTGCCCAGAGAGACAGACTTACTTAGAGAAAAAAATCTTCATATTTTTACTGCATCTTAAACAAGAATTGATTCGGTAAAATTTCTTAATGTGCATGCCATGTGCACAGCTAGTAGTTGCAGTCGCTTTGTTTCGCTGGAAAGCACTGGTTCAGACCTGTTTTTAAATGAGAAACTCAATATCTCGATGTGTAAAAAAGGCAGCGTTATGCAAAATAAGCTGTGTAATTTTACTGCATGAACAGTCGATTGAAGAAAATTCATCAAAGAAAGAATGGAGGAAACCTCTGCTTGATTTGCATTTTTCTTTGTTTTTGTTAGAATATATGAAAGCCGGTAAGTGCCAGGTGCATTTTTTCTGGCAGTTTTAAATTGATTCACAGCATCAGAAATGTTTCTTACATCGTCGGAAACCCACGACCAGTCTCCCTTACGCCTAGTGACCGTGGGCAAACTCACTGAACTTTTCTCTTTTTCATAAATATTTATTACCCAGTATTCTCAATCCACCAATGAGAAAGCAAACCTCTTTACTTTTTTGAGGTATAAAAATGACAATCATGTTCCGAAAAACATATGCTGTTGTTGATAGATGCATTCTTAAACATTTACAGGATTGGTGAGATGTTTTCTACGAAATTGCGAAGGAGGCAATCAAAATAGAGCATTAATTATTCATTAGAACGAGAAAAGTTCAATGAGTTGGCCCACGGTCAGTGAGCATAGGCGAGACTGGCCGTGGGTTTCCGACGATTTGTTTTTGATGGCTGTAACCTTAATTATGTGGCGGTCGCTACTTTATTTTTGGACTGTAATCAAGAATATTTGTCTACATAATTAATCAACCATAAGGATAAACCGGTATATAATTTGTTATACGAGGGATGTTCCAAAAATAATGACACTTGGCTGTTTTCACCCACATTTATCAACCTTTGAACCTTTTATTCGTCCCTGCCCTTCAAAGTACTCACCCTTGACCTGGATACACTTTTTTAGACGATCAATCCACTTCATACTCCTAAATAGGGACACCTATCATATACTGATTAATTGCAGACCCAAGGGCATTTCGTGATTTGTGTCTTTTTCCCAGATAGGTGGAATTTAAGTATGGGGAACAGAAAGAAGTCGCACGGGGCTAAATACGGAGAAAACGGGGTGTGTGGTAGGACAGTAACTTTTTTCCGCATCCAAATACTCGGTCACAATGCGTGCTTTGCGTGCAGGCTCATTGTCGTGCAAAAGTCGGAGATGCTTCATACCCGTTTTGGGGCGAAGACATTCGTAATATTTCTTCGGTTTTCAATAACAACATTTTTAGCTCACATGAACCTAAGGTTCAAGTGTGCTTTTCTTATCACCTGTTGTCCGTCTGCCCGTCCGTCCGTCTGTCTGTATACTTTTCACTTTTTTACTTCTAGAACCAATGGGCCAATTTAACTAAACTTGGTACAAAACATCTTTATGGGAAATGAATTTTATATTCTTAAAATAAAGGTCAAAACCCTTTTTAAAAGGGAGATAATTAGGAAACAGTGCAAATACGGTATGTGTCTTGAAAGAACCACTGCACCAGAAATGCCAATTATATTTACACCAAAGCTTGTATATATAGGGGAGATTCTAAATCATAAAAGCCAAGACCCCCGGACCAATACTAGGGTCCCATGAGGGGTTCAAAGTTTAACATAGAAATATATAGGAAAATGTTTATAAATCTTCTACTCAAGAGCTACAATGCTACAATTTGTGGTATTAGTATACAAGCCTCTTAAGATAGTGTAGATTCTAAATTGTTCAACCTTTGACCCCCGGACCAATACTGGAGCCCCAAGAGGGGTTTAAAATTTATCTTAGAAATATAAAGGGAAAATGTTTAAAAATCTTCTTCTCAAGAATTACAATGCTACAGTTTGTGATATAACTATGCAAGCATCTTAAGATAGATTCTAAATTGTTAAATTCGTGACCCCGGACTAACACTGGGGCCCCAAGACGTCTTCAAAGTTCAATACAAAATATTTAGGGGTAATGATTAAAAATCTTCTTCTGAAGAACTACAATTAATGCTTCAATTTGCGGGATTAATATGCAAGCGTGTAAAATGTGTAGATTCTAAATTGTTCAAACTGTGACACCCCCCCCCCCCGGACCAACATTGGGGCCTCAAGAGGGGTTTTAAAATTCAACTTTGAAGTATATTGGAAAAAAATTTAAAATCTTCTCGAGAAATACAAGGCTATATTTAGTTATTTTACTATGTAAGTGTCTTCATACCTTCATATGAAGGTCATAGTGACCTTCTTTCGCTTTTTATAATTATTTAAAGTTCATTTTACAATTTGTTATATTTGATACGTTTGGCCTAGGATAAAGAGATTGGTCAGTTGATGCATCCTAGATCTTAGGATATGATATCCAAACAAGTAGACTTTTTATGTATTGTTTAATGTATTGTCAATTCTTGGAATATATGAGAATTTTTGTGAGTTATTCAATTTTTTTTAAAGTTTCTTATTTAATAATTTCGAAAGAGAATGATACAAGAACTGTTGTTCAGGTGAGCGAAGTGGCCCATTTGCCTCTTGTTATAGGTGTTACCTGTGACTGTTTTGCCCTTTGGCACAGGAATTTGCATGACAGGGCCTTTATTGTCAAAGAAAATAACATTTAAAACCTTCTTTAAGGTTCGTAATCTTTTACCAATAATAGGTAGTTAGCATTCTTTGATGCCCATATTCTGTTAGAACTCTTACGCTTTGGCTCAAAATAGTATACCCAGGTTTCATCACCAGTAACTAAATTATCAAAAGTCTTTTTGGTATAAAATGGATACAATTTTAATAATTTCTTTTCATTTTTAACACGGACTCTCTTTTGTTCATCGCTAAACAAATGAGGTATCCACCTTGCGTTTATCTTTCTAAGCTTTAGATTTTCTTTCAAAATACCATGAACACGTGCTAACGACAAGTTTGTCATCCGAGCCAATTGCCTCACGGTACATCTTGCGTCTTTCTGTAAGATTTGGTGGATTTTTACGATGTTATTATTGGTTGTAACTGTTGCAGAGCGACCTTGGCGATCAGCATCTTTGAGGTGTTCGTAACCCGTTTTAAATTTAGCAACCCGCCTACAAACAAACCTATGAGATATTTGACCACTCCCATAGATATCACAGACGTCACGATAAATATCTACGGGTTTAATGCCAAGTAAGGACCTACCTATAATGTAGGCCCTAATTTTTTAAGTGCATTGTTTGCTTTTTTCCAGTCATTTTGAGTATAGTGTAATGAATACGCTATAAGCAATGTACACTGTAGCTAAGTCAGTGAAATTGTGAACATGAAATTTTCTTCCGCTACGGTTCAGTGATCAATCTAACGTGTCATTGTAGTTTCAGTAAGATATTTACACGATTTTCACGCGAAGAAGGTGAAATGGCATTATTTTTGGAACACTCCTCATATTACATAGATAAGTTTGTAAATTGTAATTTGAACGTTATGACTTTAATCTTTTCTATTCGAAACAGTAAAATATATTGTTCCATGACTTCGCATGTTAATGAAAATGGTATTTTAAAAGAAAATACTAAGTTGTATGAATTCGTTTTCATTGAGAAGTATACGTGTATGACAATGTTATATATGTTGTTATAAATGATGTCACTGTCAACTAAGTTACATTTGAAAACATTAAGGTCACAGCCAACTAGGATACATTTGAAAACATTGAGGTCACAGCCAACTAGGATACATTTGAAAACATTGAGGTCAGTCAACTTTGTTACATTTAAACACAATGATGCCATTCTCAACTTTGTTGCAATTTCAATTATAAACACAATTAGGTCACTGTCAACGTTGTTGCGTTTGGTGATGTCATCATTTGTTTCATATTTAAAGTCAATGAGGTCGGGTCAAAATTCTTACATTTAAAATCTTAAAAGAGCTTAAGAGGGCTCGATGGTCATGGCCATTTTTAGAAGAAGAGCTCTATATAAACATATAGAAAAGTACCCAAATTGAAAAGGTGAAATATATGGATTTTTTTCTTTACTAAATAATAGTTTATAGCTAAACACAACAGATCTTAAAATTCTATGCAGATCTGACGGTAATTTGTTGACCATCCACCCTTCTTAACAGTCGACGGTTCTACATTCAAAACTATATTTTTTTCTCTCTCTCTTCGCTGCCTTGGTTTCTGGTAACGCTCTGTTTTGAGGCTCTCTGTTGCTGGCAGTTGCTTTAAGTTTTATTGCCGTGCTTCGTCGTTTATATCTTGAGGAACTTGTTCATCATTACATTAACTGTCGGCCTGAATATGTTACCTTTACACCTCGATATAGGATCACCTGTCAACCCAGGACTGCACCTGAATCACCGTATATAATCAGGCTTTTTTGGTAAATATTTCTAAATCTGATCGTGTAATTACACAGCTCCAGAACTTGAAAGTTCCTGATCGGCAAGGTCGCTAAGTCTTAAAAGAAAGAAAAATAAATCACAGTGCTGGAATCGGGGTAGAATTCGGTTTAATTATTTTTACTGTTCGGTTGCATGCAGCGAGAAGAAAAGAGAAACTGTCACGTACCGGTGTCATGTAAGTGCTGGCAATATCACAGGTCAGAAATCAAATGTGCAGGAAAAATTAACTTACGCGACGACCAATTTAATGGCGCATCACGTGAGTTAAGCAGGTCGTAAACAGTCATTAGGGTCTGTGATAAGAAGAATTGTACATTAGAGATATTTCAGGAAAGTGTGTTCAGATAATTTTTCCAATTGTTTTCCGAAGAATGTCAACTAAGTAATTCTGCCAACAGACCACGGATGAAAGCGAGTCGCTGCACTGAATCGCCGCAATTTCTTTGATTCTCACGACAAGGTTGAAATTTGTAACCGCGTAACCGCAATACAAGTTTTGTTTCGTTTTATATATTTGTATATATTAGCAAGAAACATTGGATGATGTTTTGTCCTTGTTATGTATAATGATCTGTAATTCTCTATGGGCGAGGGTCTAGAGCAGGTGTCGAAAACTGTACTGATTAATAGCTTGGCATCGCGAGGCATCTTTATCATAATTAGCAGTAATGCTACATTTCAGGAAATTGTCAATCAATTCTCTACACTTCCCCTGGGTAGCCATTTTAGGAAATAGAAAATTACCATCTTTGTATAAAGTGATCTGTCTGAGAAATGTTAATTGCCTATATTGCTGCTGGAACATTAGTAAGAACTCAAGGACATCTTTATTTTTAGGCGTAAAATCCCTGTAGATGTTCAATCAAAACATGTTTATATCCTTATTAGACCTCTTGCGCCTCATATCTGAACGAAATTTCAACTAATAAAAAGAGCATACGAGCAAAAAGTTTGGGAAAGCTCCGCCTTTTACGAATAAATTTGAAAATGTTTGTGTTGAAATTGAAAAAAAAAACCAAGTTTATGATTTGTTAAAAGTTTGCCATAACTATTTGATTTTTTGGTAATTGTTGAAATGACAAATGTGAATCAGAAAACTTGCTGTAACTGGATTTTACATTGTATAATTTCAAAATCATCTGAAGAAGTCTTTGTGTGTTCTTTCAAATCTTGAGCAAATACAAAGGTGCATAGGTACAAGTCTAAAAATATGTTTTTAAAATTATTTTCGAACACGTATTGTTGCAAAATTTTAGTGGCCTTTTAATTGATATTTCGGTACTTGAAACTTAACTCACAGCAGTTTGTAAGCTCTTAATTTAGAAAGATGTGCAAACGATGACACCTCTGCAATTGATACCATTAAGCTACCGTAGGTATTACTTAATGATAAGTTCTAAAGCTAGCATGATACCCTTCTTGAAAGAACAAAATTCATCATCTGTCGCCAGTGACAATCCAACTTCTGTACCCTAAACGAAATTTGGTGGACCTTTCACTTATCGTTAGCATCCAAAGCAAACATGGTACCCGTTTTAAACCAACTAACTGTGCAACTTATAATTATTTGATGTCACCAATGACAATCCAACTTCTGTACCCGTGAACGGAATTTGGCAGACGACCTTGTCAGGTGCTCCGGACAGAAAAGGCACTGAGAACACGATCATTGTGAGTAGAGTGTGCCCCGGGGGAGAGAGCTTAATAATTATAAACAGCGCACAGTCGAGGGAAAGCAGAAAAAGACTGTTAAAACTGGTACTTGATATCATTAAATCATTTACCTGATTCTCACTCCATTATTTAAGTCATTTTAAACTTCCAGTGCTTGAAAAGGGTTGAACTCTTTTCTTGTGGAGAATAAATTGTAAATTAGATTGTCCCGTAACAGCATCTTAAAAAGTAATATTATTACTATTCTAACATTAATACATTTAATGAAATGGCACACATCTTGGCATTTCGTTAAATTATTGATGTTATGATTTCCAGTAATATAGACCTAAAATTCACCAAAATCTTTTTTTTTTTCGGAGATTTCTATCCTTTAAAATGACAAGTACTATTTTACCTCTTTAAGCGGTCAAAATTATTTGGAGGGAGTTTTATAGGTAAAGGTTGTTACTGTCAACGTTGTTCATAATAATTTTGGTTATATTTGTCTTTTGTAAATGCGTTTTCTGTGAAGTCAAATCTCAAGTCAAGAGTTTTTCTTCTTTCATTTACTCTTTTAGCTGAATATTACTGTTCATTGGATTCTATTTACATTCATTCAGTATTTTCCCTAGACATTTCTTAAAAAATCTAATGGCAGCAGAAATGTCGAAGGTCAGACGTGAAGTGGATCTTTCATCTATGAAAACATACTGACGGGTGATACTTTATTTCTCTCATTTTATAGGAATATTTTGAAGAACGTCAGTATTTATGATTAGAAACAATATGACACTTTCTTTATTGTTTATTGTTTCAGAGGGCTGGAAGGTTGTGGCCATTTTTAGGCTATATTTACCTCCTTTAAACGAAGAGCTCTGATATAGGAAAATATTTTTTTAAAGCTAAAATATTTTGGTTTTTTCTTTACTGAATAATAGTTCATAGCAAAAAATGTCATATTTAAAAAGTTTAAGCAGATCTCATGGTCAATTTGTTGACCATCCAGCCTCCTTAATTTTGGTTATAACGGTTGTGCTATATCATGTATGAGACAACAAAGAAATTAACTTGTAGTATAGATGTAAACACCGCAAATACTTGGTTCTACGTCGTCTGTGTGTATATTGATAAACATACCAACCGGAAACTAAGACTTCTCAGACTTCCGTCTATTACAATACGGAACACTATGATTAGAGAAATCATGTACGGGGCATCTCGGATAAAAACCCAAAATACTCTTCTAGAGTACAAACAATGACAAATAGTGTGTTCATGCGATGGGATAATAAGTATACAACATGTAAACGAGCATTTTATACAGAATCACCCTATATGCACCCTAATGCATTTTGTTAATTGACGCTACTGTCATATCTATGAACACATTACACAGAATTAGGTGTAATTAATTGCCGGGTTGGTAGATTCTATTACAATGAATATGTGCTACACAGATTACCTTTGCAGCGAATAACTAAATTGTTGGGTTAATGGATATGATACAATTTTGTTGGGTTGATGGATATGCTACAATATTGTGGGTTAATGGATTTGATATACGACACCACTAATATATCGTTGTTCATTATCATGTAACCTACAGTTTGGGTGTTATGAGATTTATATGCATGTTTTATACCGGGGTTATAAATTTTATAATACGGGTTTATAATTTGTTCCTTAATTAATCCTTTCGGTATCAAAACAAATATCAGATATAAAAAATTTTGTATTTTGTGAATATTAATTATTGACTCGGGAATTACAGAGTTTTGAAGAAGCATGCGCACCTTGGAAGGTGTGTCTGACTTCCGGTAGCCAAACAACACACCAAAGTCTCCCAACCACGACTGATCATTTTGATAGTTCATGGTCATTGTAACTATATACATCGGATGTGTTAAACTCCATTCATTAAGAGTTAATGTTGTCATGTTTATTTTGGTAATCTGCTCTTCCATATTTAGAGTACCCTCAGTCCTTAGATTTTATCACAATTTACATTGTGTGTAACTTTTCTGAAATCAAAAGCTTGATTTCCAATCATTACCAGCGATGTTTCCACTTCGTTGTTCCCATTTAACCTACATTCCAAATATCGTACACGTGACATAGTTTCCCTGGCGAGCGACAGTTGATCCGAAATTTACTGGAATTCTTCCATTACTGGACGTTTTCCGAGGTCTCCCCAGTGCCTGCAACTGACAATTGATCACGTGACTAAATTAATTTCAGTGCTCTCTGGGGTCTTTAAAAGGAAATAAGAGTAAAATTTGTTATGTCTTTAACTGAAACCTATTAGTTATTAAATGTGATGAGTGGTTTGGGTTTTTTCACATTAAATTCAAAATAGATCCGGTGATGTAGCTGGATTTATCAGTTTTTAGGTAGAGATTGCTCTAAGAGGTAAAAATGACAACAAGTGAGGTTTTATTTTTGTTAAATTAATTAATGTTTGGAATATTATCGTGCGACTTGATGTCACAGACCGAGATTTAAAAAATTGAAACTGAATATGAGGTGTTTGACTTTGATATGAATGACCGAATAAAGAAAATTTTTTTATATATAAAACTTGGAAAAAAGCGGTCATTGTAATAGGGAGTCCCATTTAAAAAAATATATAAATTGGCTAAAATAAACCTTGATATATCTTAATCGGGGGTTTTATAGATAAAATTCACCCTGGAGAAAGATCAAGTGTAACACGGAGAATTACCGGTATTAATGCGATTGAAAAGAAAACTAGGAAACATTTTTTTATCAAGTTGATAAGAACAAACATTTTTTTTTTCTAATATGAATCAATGCATTCCGGCATATTGGGATGAATTAACAGTGGGAGATAAGAACTTATTTATAACAAGGGATCTATTAACAATTGAAATGATTTTTTTCACTGAATAATTCTTCCAGTTCCAAAGACTATAAACTGAAGTAGACATCAGATAAAATATATATTTCTTTATCGACATGTGAAATAAATTTTTAACGATCACATGCATCCTTTTGTCAAGTATTAGGCATGCAAAGCAACAACGAAAACTTCATTTAATTGTTGAAATTATTTCAGAAATAAAATTGATCCAAAATTTTGCCGCAAGTTTATTCTGAGATTATGCGTGCATGGTCTAGAAGCCACTGTAGGTCCCAAAACCATAAACTGAGAACAGACGTTCGTCAAACTTTCTAAATATTACTCGAAAAATGATTTTGGAATAAAATAATACTTTCATGATGTTTGAATGAAACAAACTAATATCTTATTCAACATTTTTTTTTAAGAATTAACAAAGATATTCAAAATCTTGAATTCAACTTAAGTCTGTTTTCTGAGTTGGTTTATGGTCATTAGTGTTTTCTGTTTGCAGACCATGACTTCGTTTGACCGGTTCGTCCGGTTTTTGCCCCCTGGCGTAACTTTTCTGTGTGCTCTTGTGTTTTAAATGTATTTTTAATACCGTAAGCATATGGATAATTCCTCTGTCTTTTTTATATAAACAAACGTATATGATGAGTCTGATTCTAGTATTTCACACAAAGTTTTAACTGTAGATTAAAATTCTAATAGAAATATTTGCATGGGAGTTTAATAGGTTGCGTGGTTAACCAATTGGGATATATTCTATATTCAACGGAATAGGGTTGTTTTTGTTTCCAAATTAGAGGGGTATTTTGAAATTGAATAAATATATAAAGAGTTTTTATTACAAAAAACCAAGTGTTTTTAAACTAGTTAAACTTTTAAGTGTTAACAATATAAAGGAACTCAATAATTTAGGTAAATATTTGTCTAGCGCTTTCAAAATGAGAGCGCAGCATTGTAATAATACTACAGTTTAAGCTACTTAACATACATTTATGTTCATTCATATTTTATGATATGTACATGATTATATTGTCTTAGTATGTCCACTCACTTACTGCACATTGCACATTTGTTTATAATTTTATATGTATTATAATTTGTATTCCGATGAGTTGTAAAGCTCAAGGATAATAAATTGAAAAATTGAAATTGAATAACACTATTTCACCACTGTTGCCCTGTTATCTTGAAAAAAACTTTGAATATGATCTTATTGTGATGAATGTTTATGACGTGTTTATCACAATGTAAATTGACGGTGGATGTATAAATATTCATATCGCCTATGCATTCATATTTTTTTAATCATACTGAAACAACATAACATGTGCTACACACATCGAGTTCGACCATTTTTGTAAAAATGGTAACATTTTGCTAACTTTAGCAAAGGGAAAACGTATGTACTTTCTCAATGTTAATGTCTTTTATTATATAATTATATTTTTATAAAGTTAAAAAAATAAGAAAATAGAATTATGATAATGAGGTATCATATACTCGATTTCTTTTAATTTTCTCTGACAAGATTAATAATTTTTCAATGGGGATTTCGTTGCTTTCTTTTAACCACCTCCTATTATAGCCACTACCCCTGCCCATTTAAATGAGTATTGTCAAACCGTGCAGGCCTGAATAATGATTTATCTATATAAAAATGAGCCGTCCAGTTATTTGAAATGGACTCAATGCACACTTTTAAGATTCAGACAATACACAAAAAAGTTAGAATGATTCCTCAAGCCTTGTAATTAAATTGAATTTTGAAATTCATTTTTCAAACCAATTCTCTTTCTGGGACATGACGTAAAACTTAAGAAAAATCATGAACCTAATTGTTAAAAAAATAACCCCAAAAAACCCAGAAACATTTACATATGAAGTAACATTCAGGTCAATTTGAGTATTTACTAGGTTAAATTGATTGTCCGACTTCTACTTCTTTATATGTTTGATAACACATTTTAATGCGCTTACTTGAAATTCGCTCAAAACCGATTCATTAAGCATTTAGATATTTGCCACACATGTGACGCCTTGGTTGTATTACGGTAACCATCTTTAGTTATATTTTTATTCAGCCTTGGTTGCATTTCGGTAATCATCTTTAGTTATATTTTTAGTCAGCTCGTTTTCTCAGACTATTTATCAGATGAAACTTTTCTATTTATATAAGAGATTCAAAGAGACGTGACAAGGTCTTTTGCCCGGACCTTTAACTTTAGATATACGTAAATATCTAATTTTGTTTTCAAATCGTTGGATCATTAATAGCTTTAGAATAAAACGTGAATTTCAATAGCCCCTGATGCAGACGAGTCAGACAATAGGCTAGATGTTGACGAATTCCTAGTGTTGCCCCCTACGTCTCTATATCACCCTGTGTCTACTTCTGCATATTTTCTCAATACATTGACACCATCTTAATGAGTATCTACCCAGTCCATGTATTGTATACTGTAACAGAACTGTCACCTGTCGGGGAAATCTCAGGTAAATTATATTGTGTAGCATGATATGCTTTATTTACTTTGGCCCATTTACAAACACGGTTTTTTTTTTCTATCTCAATCACAAAACAAGGATCTCTAGAGATTTGTCCAGGGTCCAATCTTAAGTTGTTTCTTCCAGATTCTATCTCCATTCATTGTGAGGGAATCTTAGATTTAGTAATTAATAGGGTTTTCTGCACTTGATGAGACAAAGGAGATTTTAAATTCTGAAATAACATGTCTTCAACTTGGATTTTCCTAAAAACTGATGAGATTAGAAACCTGCTTTGGAGATAACTTTACGCAAGAATATACTGTTAATCTTCATTCGGGTTTTTTTTTTTCTTCCTGTATGCAAACAAACCTCCCAAGATATCGATATATCATCTCAATACGGGCAAGACGATAAAAAATGCATCTCGTAAACACACGGAAATAATTTGTTGTAAGGACTCGCATTTCGTGCGCGGCGTTTAATTAGTTGCTCACTCCAAAACAAGGAGCGGGGCGAGAATTCGCTCCCACCTCGAGAGAGCTAGCGAGTGTGATGAATCTGACATCGTGTGATTGTCTGACAGTTTACTCATGTAGAAAGTCAAAGAGTCCAAAACTGTGTCGACTTTTATGTGTATTTGCAATACAATACTACACTTCTTTTATCCGGTTATTAGCCACATTCCTACAAGATCTCACCGATTTTAAAAGATCAAAACAAATGTATTGACCAATAAGTCGGTACCCGAAATCTTGATACCAGCATAAACTATTTCACCTCACGACTTTAACACTGTGAGTCATTTTCTCCAGGTACTCATTGTTTCCAGATTTCGTCATAAAATCTCTATTTTGACCTTTTTCCTTATTCCAAGGTCACGGCTATTGTTTCCTGTAGTCTCTGTCAAAAATACCAAAACTCACAACCCCATTGACTGTTCAACTCTGGCGTGAAACAACGAATTTCCTTTCTATTAATGTTATCATAAGTATTTAAGTCTCGGATAATATTGAGCTTGAAAGCTGATAGGTTCACACAAAGAAACTTCCTGTTTCTTGCACAATAGAAACATTATCGGACTTTTTTTTAAAAGTGATTTTTTTTTTTCTAACCGCGGTACACTCGGGGTTATTTGAATATAAAACAACAGGATAGAAATTTCTGCGTTAGATCCTCGTTTTGAATCCGTTAACAATTAGACATTAACATCAAGAATTAGATAATCCACCAATACGCTGAGAATAGGGTTAACCAGCAACCCAATCAGGGGTGGGGGTGATTCTTTAAACACTCTGCCTTTTTTATTATAAGTCAGCAGCTCTTATCGAGAGTTTCAGAAATTCAATTGTAAAAAGTTAAGTTTTTGTTAGGGCAAGGGAAGTGTAAATTTTACGTATAGATTAACAACTGTCAATCACTTCTGGGGCACTCATATCCTATTCAATGGGAAATACTTACCCATGTTGCCTTGTTTCGTCACGACACATGTAAACAAGGATGTTATTGAATGGACTGTTGATATTACATTCTTACATTAAGGTCAGTACCTGTATTTATTTACTGTTGTACATTATAGTCATTCGCTTGTCTTCGTCTATTCACCCGATTTAACATATGAGTGTCAAATTACGTGACTGCATTTTACTCTAGATTCGTTATGATCCTAAAAAACAACGCGGAAATGAAGAAAAAACCCCATTCATAATTAGCTTAAATTCATTTTATGCTTTTAAAACGACGGTAATCGCCAATTTGCGTAAGCGAAACAAAAGACGTCTAAGACATGTTAAGTTTGTTCCAAATGTTATTAAATAATCTGCTTTAAATCACTTCTTAAAGAAGTTGGTTGCAAACTGCAACTAGAGCGCATCATAGGCAAGTAAATCCGTTAATCCGCGAGATTTCTTGTTTTTTTAAGGTCAGGTCATTCGATTACCGCGATGAGATTAGCGTTGTGAGACTGAGATCAATTCATCTCAGTAACATCATAATTCAATAACAGACTAAAGAGTCTCGCTGCTGCAGTGCTGGCTGCCGTTAAGATACGTTTATCATGACGATTTATTTTCTCGTTTTCGTTGAGATTACAATACGTAATCAATAGAGAGAGAGAGAGAGAACGAACAGACAAAAAAAGAAATCCCTAGCCAGGATCCTTTAAATGTTTTGTGTGCTTCGAGACGTGAACACATGAAGTGGCGGGACCGAACTCGCGACATCGACAGAAACAGACGCGCGTGTAAGCACGTGCGGAACATGCTGCATCCGCTTTCACTGTAACACGTGGCCCAGGAGTTGACGATAAGTAAGAGAGGAAAGATTTAGATACTTTTGTCATCAACAGCTAACGCGTCTGCCCGAGTGAATACAGCGAGTAGACTTGTGTTATGTAAATTGCAATCGCATGAGAAATAACGCTGAAACGGGTGTAATTTTTTTGTTATTTATTCACAAAAAAGTTAGGTCATGCTGTGTGAATTTTGAGGACTTTATCGTGTTTGAATATCTTGACTGTCTCGATTCACTGGTTGCACAGTGCATAAAGCTCTTGGAATGGAAACCTCACTGAATCTTTTGTTACGGAACACCCTCTCAGTTACAGCGAAAAATAATTTGTGTGGTTCGAAAAATGTTATGTTAAATCATTGCTGTTTGGATTAAATGTTTACAATTTTATTTAATCCAGGTAAGATTTTATATAGAATCTATAGAGTGTAACCGTGTTGTCGTTCGTTTTAGAGAAAAGAGTCTGTGCTCTGAAGGTCAATGATGTTTTTGATACAGTGGTAGAACTGGTGAAATCTGACTCCTCGAATTATTAACATACCCGTCATTGTTGTTACATAGTTGTTACACCATGATGCACGTGCAGTGCATTACTGTAATAAACACAAACAAGAATGGGATGCATTCATGTATTCCAACGTCAACTGACAGGGCGTTAGTTCTCTTGTATTCGATGAACCGCCTTATATTTACACAGAATGTACCGAAATTTAAACTATAATTCAGGGGTTCTTTATTGTTCGATTTTCAATAGATCTCCGCGTGAAAGCAAATCAAAATAATAAGAAAAAGTTAAGGTTTGCAGTTTCTGTGACAAAAGTGTTGATTTCACTAATATAGTTAATGAGATCTCCCGCAGAGAAATTGGTCTATAGTGAATCAAACACATTATTAATTAAACTATTGAATACCAAAATACTACGCTGACGTAATCATAAACAGGAGGGACACCCTTCTATCTCTCTTTGGTCTTATTTGGGGATTTTCCTCTAAAAACCTGAACACACTTAGGGCACTCTTTTTAATTGCTGTTCGATAATCACAACTAAAACCTTTGAAGCGGTAGGTGAAGGCTTGTGAAACCGAGATTGATATTTTATGAAAGGCTTCAGTTTTAATCTTGCTTTACATTTTGTCACTCCTCTAACCTTACAATAAAGAAGCCTTTAACAGAATCAGAAATCCGTGTTTCCGCTTGGTATAATCGTCACTGCAATTTAAACTATTTATTTAGCTATTTGATAACCCAGGTGCAGAGAAGCATTTCTTCTTTCTTTTCTGTTTTTTTTAGCATCTTATTTGTTTCTTTTCTTTGGATTTTTTTTTTGTTTTATGAAAAGTACAAATATTGAAAAGTTATTTTCCATTGCCTTTGTCAGCAATATTTCTTATGGGCTGTTTTGTTATTTTTCAGGTTTGGTGAGGAGGAAAGTCCAACTTTTAAACTAGCAGATCGTTACAACATGAAGTTTCCGGACTTTACCTAAAATGATAACACCTAAACTGATCAATTTCTTGGCTGAAATTTGCATCTAATGAATAGTTAGTGATTGGCTACTACACCGGGCTTGGGGAAAGCTTTGGTAGATATATGTGATAAGAACCATTACTGTCAACTCGTGCTCTACTCTTAGATACTGTTCTTGATAGAGTGGTGTATTGGTCCGCGGGTGGTATGCAGCAACGATTCAAATGGCTATTTATCGCATTCATATGGATTTTACACGAACAAGAAACGTTTATAAACGGTTTGCCTGTAAATGGGACATTTTCATCTAGTATTTCAACAAACAATGAGACCGATTCCTTAAACACTACCCGAAACACCCAGAAAACCCATTCCGACAACTCTCAAAACAGAACCGGCCTTCTCGATTCATTTCTTATAAATACCTGGCACCAACCTAAAAACAAACAAAACCCACCCTATGTGAACTTGGTGTTGCTGCCTGTTGCTGCGTTGGTTTGCTTCCTTGTAATGATATCGCTTCGATGTTGCACGTGGCAAAGAGAGGACCAAAAGTTCAAAGACCGCGGCTGTAGCTATGATGTCACTAATTACATCATATTAAGTCAAAATGACGCAGATTACAGTGATGTTGACATGAGATCAGACAATCTGAGCAATTATGACACTGTGAATTCTTATATCTCAGGGGTCCCGAAAAGCCCATGGCGAACGCACTCGGCAATGCCTTCGTTCGTTTCTCTTCAAAGTCGCATCGATTCTCAAATGTACGATACTGTGACGTCATATCGATCCTACCTGCAGAGTCCCCAGGGTAGAAAGACGTTCAACTTTGATAAGAGGGACATTGCCGAAAACGATAAATTAGTTAATGGTCGACAAACTCCACAAAGACCGCGAAAAATTCCAGGAACGCGATTTTCAATAGTGCCTGCCCTCGACAACTACATACGTTTAAAAAGTTTGAACAAATCCCCGTCTCAACCCGAATCTCCGAAACTACTGCGAACAGCATCCCAATCCCCGGACACGCTATCATCCAATGGGTCAGAGACAGGTGCAATACCGCGCAGAAATAAGAAGAGTCGAGTGTCGTTTACAGAGAAAAATAAACACTGTGAACCGAGCAGACGACCACGAACGTGCAAAATGGTTGACGCACAAACTCAGGTAGATGTAGATTTCCGTCGTAACAAAAGGGCTAATTCTCAGAAATCGAACATTTCGAGAGGTCCATCTAAGGATGGAGAGAACGTTGACTCTTTTGATATCAAAAATGACGGAAATGCAGAAAAAAGTCAGGGAAATATGTCACAAGGTCTAAACAATGAAGTAAGCCCTCGAGTACACAAAAACAAGTTGGTCAGAGTAGATGCAGAAGTTTACAAAGAACCAAAACCTCAAACAAAACAGGGACAGAGTGAATCAAATATTGACCATTCTTTGGAAAAGAAGGAAAATTCTGGGAACTGTCCTGTAATCTCTCAGAGCGATAGCAACACTGATGTAAGAGAGGTCTCGGAGGGAATTCAGATTGATTTTGATAGCGAAGCTGAAATTGACTCAGCACTGCTAACAAATGAATGTCCTGAGATTAAGATAAACATCATCGCCAACCCGTGTGATGACCTCTCCCTGCCCGAGGAGCAGTCCCCTCCCCCCGTTATGTCTTCACTCCTGTGTTGTCCTAGCATTCCGCCCAAAACAAAATCCGAAACAGACTTGTTCAAAAACAACAATAACAACAACTCAACAGAGAACCTCTGCAGGAGGAAAAGCTGCGATCTCATCCAAAAGTCGCTGGGCAAAAACGCCAAAATCTCCCCCATTGGGGTTCATCGGACAAAATGTTTCTGTGATAATAATAGAAAGTTTTCACTTGGTGCCATATCACACGAGTCATCTTCCATATTTAAGTCGAAGAACATCGGGAATTCGTTGTCTTCTCTTAAGGACGTGTTAAATTTGAGGAGAAAGAATTGTGGACAGGATGGTAATTGACCTCAAAAGTCCGATACCCACAGAACATGGAAACAATTTGAATGTTTCCAGGAAGTGTTTGACATAATTTTGAAAATTACAGCACGCTTTGTTCTGATTCAAGAAAAATAACTTCACCAAGATGTTTCAGGCCTGTGTACTTTATGTGTTTGATAACGCCCATTTTTGTATCAATTTATTACCTTAAAACACAGCACTATATGAAGATAGCATAAAATCTCGGACGATGAAAGTAAGGCCCGTTGCTTGATTATTGTGTATGTACTTGCATTGTTCTTGTACCTACATTAACTGCAACATTCTACAGCAGCGAGCCCTGGGGCGGCATGTGCACGATACAGATATACATTAAAGTACTTTTGTTAGAATCTTAATCCCCGCAGACAGATCAATTTATAGAAAACACAATACATATATTTTCTCTTGTTAATGTCAAACTATAACCAGGTTGTTGGCAGACAATTTTAATTTCAACCTGCACATCAACAAGTCAATCTGAATCTTTGACCGACTTTTTGCTGCCATGTTGATTTCAGAAGGTGTCATTAACCACTGACTGTAAACTCAAGTCCCACACTCTTTTAATGTTATCCAATGTACAGACGACTTCCTGCCTCTGTCCTTTCTTCTTCTTTTTATTCATTGTTTTGAAATTCAAAATTCTTTCTCAAATATTTGAGCTAGTTCACATAGCTGGAGCATGTAAGACATTCTGTTTGGGTAATCAAGCTTCCATTTTCAAAAAAAGTAAAATCCCGTTTCTCTCTAAAAATAAGGTGTGTCGAGGCACTCAAAATAGAAACACTAGGAGAAAAACATCAAAGCCGTGCATATGGTACATAGGCAATGGTGCACAAAATATAGCAATGCTCTGGAAGTCTGGAAGTCAATGCTAACAATCATAAATATATATCTCTGGGATTATTTTGGTGAAAATTCGGAAGTGGCTCAAGTTGATTCGCATTGAGATCTGAAGTACATGTACACAAAAACTGTTGGGATTAGTTCTTCTTATACGTACACCCCCTCGTTCCTAGTTGGCAACAACATGAAATAGCAACATTATGAGAAAACCTCTTTGTGGCTTTAAACTAACAACAATCCGCAATTTATATCAATTTTTGTTTGTATGATGTATTATTCTTACTGGCTAGAACGAACACAAAGACATGTTATAAATGTTTTGGAGACATTCGATGCTTTTTTAGGCTGTTTCTCAGTCTCAGAAGAATACGGATAAATTGACTGTCTAGAATTGTACAGAATTATATTCCTGTATTTGCATGACTGGGCACAAAACTGGATGTTATGAGAATTGGTTGTTTATTCAAAGAATTGTAGACTGTTATTGCATAATATGGTTTGAGTATTTTTTATTAATCTAACCTGGATTGGGATATAGTAAGCGTTGTTTACATCTGGTCTCGCTGGGTGGCCACGGTTTATACCTGTAAAATTGTTAATATCCTTGTGAATTGTTGATGCAAACACTGGTTCAAAAATATGATTTATGTTGACAAATTGATTTGACATTGATTAACGTTCAGCTACAGTATTGGTCGTCACAGGGGGTAGAACAAGCCAGAAGAAGTTATTGTTTTACTGTTCAACGTTTTTCTTTAAAATATATCTGCCTTATTTTTAAAGGTATTGGCCAATTTTGTGTTCATATTTGATATTTAAGGGGAAACAAGTTTAAAGAAAATTACAAAGATATTTTTCATGTTGGATTTGAGAGAGAGCAAGAGAGATTTTCTTGGAGAAGAGAGGTGTGTTTATCCTAATTGACATTTGTACGTTTTATGATTTATCAAAACTGTGTGATACATTTTGCAATTTTGTTGACCTACTGAATAAATTATTTTTATAAAATGTGCTTTATTATTGTTTGTGGACATTTCGAGGAGATGCAGTGACTCGCACAATCTGCAACAAAGTTAGCACCCTGAATTACTGGTAATTCACTAAAGAAACTAAAAACTAGCTGTATTTGCAATATTTGCATTTCTTATAGACTTGAAAATTAACACGAGGAGTTCTATTCTCAATGTTTGCATTTCTTGTGCTAAAAATTTAACACGAGGAGATGTATTCTCAATGTTTGCATTTTCCTTAGCTACACTATTTTATCCAAGGAGGTGCATAAAATGAAACATCTGTGTCTACTGATGAGAAAAGACCATGGCAATGTAGACAGAGGAGACACATTGCACGGATAAGAATCAATAGTTTCTACAGGTAGTTTTTGTCACACGTGTTGCAATAAGAACATCAAACCTTAAAATAAAAGGAAAGTGTTTATCCTATTGTTCATGGTCAGAAGGAGATAGATGGAGTGTTTCGACTAATGTCCCACGCTGTACATATCGAATGTCTCTTTGACCTTAATTCATCGTCAGCAGTTTTTCAAAGTTTGGGGTATACTATGACAGTACCGAGAAAGTCGGTGGGCCTTTCTCATCGAAATGAAGCGAAAGCTTTTGATGGCTTCATAAAGATTGGTAATATGGAAAAGGATAAGATTTATTTCCAAATAAGGGCTTGACATTGCGAAAGCCTATTATCATTTATGTAATTGAAAAATAAAATAACGCGTAATAACGCGAAAAAAGGGACAATAACGCAAATTAAGGCGTTGAAACGCCTTTCCAAGGCGAAATCAAATAATGACATTATAACGCCTTTCTAAAAGGAGAAATAACGCCTTTCCAAAAGGCATATTATGCAAATAAAGGCGTTATACAACGCCTTTCCAAAAGGCGTTACAGCGCCTTTTGAAAAATAAAAATTAATAGGCGTTATAATACCTTTATTCGCGTTGTAACGCCATTTATTTTATTTTTCAGCTGCAGAAATGAAACTTATGATTTAATTTGGAGAATCGACTCATTGTTCAGTTTGTATAATAATTTAATATGATGACTAGAAACAATGTAACTTAGAGAATCTTCTTATTGTTCAGTCTGTATAATGTATTGTGGTGACAGATACACTAGAAACACCACTTTAAAAAAAAAACCTATAATAATAATGTGTTTGTAAACTAATCATTATGTTCTACAATATATAAGATATATATCCATTGTTATGAAAGAGCAGAACTTTACCATTTCCTTTATGTAAGAATGTGTGCCTTGTTGTCTGTCAGTAAGATAATGTCAGCATCCCGTGCTACGGGCGATGACCCTTGATATGCAGTTAAACAACAACAAGACAATGCATATGAAGGATACACCTTTGGACTATAGAATGTTGCATAATACTAATAATAATAATACATTGTTTTTTGAACTCTTAGACTAATACTTTCCTTAGCTGTTTTATTTTATGTACCGTGTTCTTTGAGTACAAGCTATTAAGACTTCCACAAACACGACAGTTAGAAAACATGACAATTATTTAACCTTCTTTTCGGTGGACAATGTGTGAATTTAGCAAAAGAGCATGCGCATGACGTTGCAAAAATATAATTATCCAATCGGATGGATTTTTGACAAAACGGCCCAATAAATCAAGAATCGGTCAAATGATGACGAGTTAGAAAGACCAATAATTATTCACTTCTTATGTACTTCTCCGACCTAAAAAGACATTAAGACTGTATTACAAAGAAGTGCAAAGAACTGTCAGAGATCGGGTGATGTATGTTGTGTTTTCAGCCGTTCATCATACACAATGTTTACAACCAGCCTCTCTTTAAACGACACCTGCAAACTTCCAATGGTGTACTTTATGTTTCTAACACACAGGACTGGCCAAATTGTTTTAAAATTGAGATTTGGTTTCCCTTGCGCTTGAGTCTACGGGGGTATTACTAATGATTCAATTTATTGATATATGCTGGCGTTACAAATGCAAAACTGTTCTGTAAGTTGCAGAAAAACCTGTCTGTGATATTGATACATATCAAAGCAGGTCTGTGATGATGTTGATAATCGGCAGAAAACCATTTGTCTCTGATGCTGTAAGCTTTGAGAGACAATAGTATAAAACTTGGTGCAGGATTTGGAATGTGTAGTGAATGTCATTTCCGCATTTGGAATCACAGTCTGCGTCATCAGGTCTGCGTTTTTGCAACAGACCTTGGATAGCTAGCCAACCCAAAAGTCATCTAAAGCTCTCTCTCTCTCTCTCTCTCTCTCTCTCTCTCTCTCTCTCTCTCTCACATAGCACTTAAACCTCATTTTGCTTAGTAATCAATTAAATATTACATAAATGTTTTAAAATTCATTAAATTTAAAACTATACCAATTGATATTGTTATGGATAATTTTAAATTCTATGAATTTTGAAACTTAATGTAACACATACATGCATACATATAATGATATTCTGGGGGTTTTTAGGCCGAACTGAAAAAAGACCACTTGTCTTAGGTGGCCACTTTCAAAATTTCCCTGACTGTATAGGATTATAAAATATATGATGACGTAGAAAACGATTAACTATAGTAAATCTTTCCTTTTTAAGTTGGTTGAAATACTTCAAATCGAATTAACTTCAGGCGCAGAGGAAAACGGTTTTGACGTTGATTTTGATAGAAAACATTAAAGGTTCCAAATTCTAATATCATGACGTTAAAGAATCCCCTTATTTTATTATTGTCCATAAAATTCTATTTTCCGTTATTTCGACCAGTGTTTTGATTGATAAACCAATTGGATGCTCGCCGCGCCGACAAGGAAGATGCTAAAAATTCGATTCGTTCTATTTACACTGAAACGGTTTAACGTTGGTATCAGGGATTAGAAATGTCCGAAGAAGGAAAATGTGTGACATCCCAGAGCTTGAGGGGAAGAACGGGAATCAAGAAAGCAGAGTATCATGTAGTTCCGTTATAACGGGAAATGTTTCATCAAAAATAAATAATTGACATGAACAGAAAATGGCAAAGATTTGTCGCAAAGAAAAGTGATGGTAAGCCATGTTTAAAAAAAAAAATACACGTGACTAGAAAGTTGGATTGATCCAACCGCTGTGCAAGATGATATAAAGAATAATTTGGTTTATCAGGCCCAAAGTTCGAACTCCGCATAGGAAGTGAAATTCTTCTATTGTAAGGCAAATGCATAATTCTTTAACTGGAATGTAATCCAATTATGACAGAACATTGGTTGTCTGTTTAATCAGCCGGATGATGTTGAACGTAAATAGTCTCACCGGTAGAGTTCACCCAGCCATTGTCACCTTATTGATTCCCTGATTGTAGAGTCGTGCTTGACATGCCCGACTGTCATAACTTGTGACAAGTAAGCCCTGCAATCGGTCCATCTCAAGCTCTCTAAAGACATTCGAGTCAACATGAATAAGATAATAACAGTAACGGTATGCGTGTGCATGTGAATGTACATGGTCTTAGTTAAGGCCACTATTTTATTAGTTGTTTTCAAGAATTTGAAAAATAAATGTGGAGTCAGGTTAATTTATATAGCCAAACCATCATAGTAATTAGAAAAATCAGTAAAAATAAATGTAACTAGACACGATCTCGTTGCGAGCAACGAGGAGGTCTTCCGTCAGATTTTAAGAAGGTGACATCATTGACTTTGATTTTCGACAACAAAACATAATCTGGAAAAAGGAGTGGGGTACTAATGCTTTTCTGTATCGCTTTTTATAAGTTCTCTTACGTTGTTTTTTAAATACTTGTATTTCTTCCAATTGAGATAGAAAAGATTTAACTTCTTTACCTCTGGCCCCTAAAAACCCAAATTAGGTAATGCATGAAAAATCATTATATTGTTAGGATATATAAACTTATTATACTTAATTTTGCTGTTATGACCTATTACAAAATATCTCTCAGTAAACGATTATAGATATCATACTTTAGAGCCCATCTGGATCCCTAATTTTAAGGGGCCAGCCCCTTTTTCTTAATATCAAATGAAAGGTCATTTAATTTTAAACACAGTTTGCTGAACAAGTGTTTAGAAATTCGTTACCGTTTTTGAGATAAATGGGAAAGAACATTTTAAGGGCCGATCCCTTATTTTCTTATAGGGGCCGTTTAACGAAATTTTGAAGGTTGCATATTGTTTAGTACATCATTTTGAGCATCTTTTCTTCTATACTGCATTTCAAAATCTTTTTCCTTTCTGAGATATGGGTGATCAAACTTTTGGACTTTTGACCCCTATAAACCCCTAATTACGTAACACATGATAAAATCATTACACTGCTTGGATACATAACTGTAAAATAAACATACAAAGCATAAAATTGCTTCTATAACCTTCACAAATATTTCTCAGTAAAGGGCTATAGATAAAAATCTTTAGAGCACTCTGGTCCCCTTATTAGAGGGGCCAGCCCCTTTTTCTTGATATCAAATGAACAGTCATTTAATTTTAAACACATTTTGTTCATCAAGTGTTTAGAAATTCGTTACCGTTTTTGAGATATATGGGAAAGAACATTTTAGGGGCCGATCCCTTCTCTCATTATAGGGGTCGTTTAACGAAAATTTGAAGATTGCATATTGTTTAGTACATCATTTTAAATATCTTTTCTTATGTACTGCATTTCAAAATATTTTTCCTTTCTGAGATATGGGTGATCAGAGTTCTGGAATTTTAACCCCTAAAAACCCCAAATTACGTAACACATGAGATAATTGTTATATTGTATGGGTATATAACATTAAGATAAACATTTTTGCTTTTATGATCCATTACAAAATATTCACCAGTAAAGAGCTATAAATAAAAGACTTTAGACCCCTCTGGTTTCCTAATTTTAGGGACCAGCCACTTTTTATAGGTATTGAACAAAAAATCATGTAAAACTTAACACATTTTGTTCATCAAGTGTTTATAAATTTGTTACCGTTCTTGAGATATTTGAGATAGAACGTTTATGGGGCCGACCCCTTTCTCCTTATTGGGGCCGTTCAACGAAATATTGATGTTTAAATATCGTTCAGTAGATCATTATGAGCATCTTTTTTTCTTTACTGCTTATCAAAATATTTTTCCTTTACGAGATATAGGTGATCAAAGTTTTGACCTTTTGACCCCTAAAAACCCCTAATTACGTAACACATGAGAAAATTGTTATATTGTATGGGTACATAACAGTATGGTAAACATTTTTGCTTCTATGATCTATTACAAAATATTCACCAGTAAAGAGCTATAAATAAAAGACTTTAGACCATTCTGGTTCCCTAATTTTAGGGGCCAGCCCCTTTTTCTTAGTATTGAACGAAAGGTCACTTAAAACTAAACACATTTTGTTCATCAAGTGTTTAGTAATTTGTTACCGTTCTTGAGATATCTGAGAAAGAACATTTTGGGGGCCGACCCTTATCTCCTTATCGGGGCCGTTTAACGAAATTTTGATGGTTGAATATTGTCCAGTAGATCATTATGAGCATCTTTTCTTCTATATTGCTTATCAAAATGTTTTTCTTTTACGAGATAAAAGTTATCAAAGTTTTGAACTTCTGACCCCTAAAAACCCCTAATTACGTAACACATTCGAAGATTGTTATATTGAATGGGTACATAACAGTAAGATAAACACTTTTGTTTCTATGATCTATTACAAAATATTCTTCAGTAAAGAGCTATACATAAAAGACTTTAGACCCTTCTGGTTCCTTAATTTTAGGGGCCAGCCCCTTTTTCTTGATATTAAACGATGGGTCTTGTAAATTTTGACTTTTTTTACATTACATGTCCTAACAAAATATTTTTCAGAAAGGAGATAAACAAAGAAAACTATGAAAAATTACGACTTTTCTTTAGTCTCAATTTTTGGGACCAGGCGAGCTTTAACGCTTTTTGAGCATGACAAATATGAATGCCAAATGACATATCTACAATATCTTGTCTACAATCCCTGAAAGTTTGAACTCAATATCTTTTACCGTTTAGGAGGAGATCCCTGGACAAGCCGATCCTCTGAAAATCGCTAAAACGTCATTATCTCAAGAACGGAAATGACGTCATCAAAACAAAAAAATGTATATAAAGTTCAGATCAATATCTATCAGATCTGAAAGTTTCATGAAAATCGGCCGAGCCATTTCCGAGAAATCGCGTGCACAAATTTTGTAAGAAAAAAAATAATAATAATAGGGAAAAAGAAACCGAACGAAAACAATAAGGAAAACAATTGATGTATCTGCCATCGTTACGGAAATGGCTGTAGCTGATACTGTCAACATATAACATTTGGCTGTGTATAATTTTTTAGCGTTTTTGGCGGAAAGCCGCTCCCGCTAAATCAAGTATCGCTAAATGATATTCATATATGTATTAGAAAATTCACATTCAGAAATACACTAATTCAAATCCTCGCTAACTTGTTAAAAAAATTTCCGCCAAATAGCATACACGCTAAATATATTACGTTTAGAGTATTTCATGAACTAGATTACCCAATTTTATGGTGATTTCTAGCTGACACATATCATGGACTAGAGAAACATGGTTTATATATAGACATGGTTCTAGTTTACACTTGTTCAGACACTCTGTATATACAGTGTAGTTGGTTGTTCGTGTATGAAACATCTACCTTAAGATTGTTAACTGGTTATTACTTAGTGAATAAACTGTAAACCACCTTTTTTTCGCGACGACTTTTTTTCGCGATTACCTTCCGATAAACTGGTTCTCAACGACTAATGTTCGCGACCAAGCCTTATCTAGACCCGAGTTGTTGTAATAACTATGCGACAGGGACTGGTTCGCGACAAGAAATGTTCGCGACGGTGAGGCTCTCGCGAACCTCGCAAACATTTGCGACCAAGCCTTATCTAGACCCGAGTTGTTGTAATAACTATGCGACAAGGACTGGTTCGCGACGAGAAATGTTCGCGACGGTGAGGCTCTCGCGAACCTCGCGAACATTTCTCGCACGCGAATAAAAGTTGGTTTACAGTATACTAGTAAATCACTGTGTAATAGACAAGCACTGTATTAATACAATCGTAGTGTACTAAACATGGTCAATTTGAACTTGACAAATTCAGTACTAATACAGTTGTGTGTCCTTAAATATATTGTAATAGTCCTGCTATTGTTTACCTCACATGGTTCAAGGTAAGGTATTTTGTACGTGTACTTGAATAAAGAGTGTGTAAAAGACATTTAATCATTGGAAACAAAGTTGAGTACCTATACAGGTGTAACATAATCTAATAACACTACTATCAAAGAGATGCCAAATAATTTGGCACGCAGGACAAGAATTACAAGATTAACAGTACAGCCAAAAATACTTATAGTACAGTACAATGTGACACAGAATGACAAGATAAAACCCATTCCTTTATGAAAAGAATAGGGACAATGGTGAAACACTGTAGTACATTAAGGCTATTGAAAAGATCTGAGATCTAAGAGAGTCTAGAACCGAAATAGTAAAACTTTAATAGATACTCATAGTACATGCACGCAAACAATTGTACTACATGTATGACATAAAGTCTTATATTCAAGATACAATTAATGTACAGTTCATATGATATTTAATGCAATCTATATTATATATATCTTGGTTGGAGTTTTATGTAATTATTCAAGTTCTGACTAGTTCCATCGTAATAATCAGAACAGATTCTCTGTTTTATATGGATCTATCAATATTTGATTCGGTTTTATGCAAATCCAACATTTGTCTTTCTCATGTTAACCTTTTTCAAATTAAAAATATTGATTCATCTAATTAGAAGCAAGCATAAATACAGTTATTCTAGCTTTATGTGAATCACATTTTAATCTTAATTTTTGTACAATTTATGTAATTTTGTGGGGAAACAGAATTTTAGAAATTGAATTAATGAGGGGCGATAAGTGAGTAGTTTTTGTTGTTTGTATAAATCTCATTTTCCCATCAATTCTGAGTAATGTATCTTGTATGACATACTTATTTAGTACATTTATTGTTTCACTGCGTTTTATTTCAGACTGAACTGAACTCTATGACTCACCCTCCTCCTCCGCCTCCTGGCCCCTTATTGGCTCCCCAGAGCGCGCTCACCTTGGCGCGCAGGTAAGCAGACTATACATGACTCCCATACGTAAAGGGCGCTGTAACTCTATTGAACAAGCATGTCTATTTTAGAAACCGATTAGCACAGACTAATTGCAGACACAAAGCAATAAAAACAGTAAATGATATTTCAGAATTTCGATCTTTTTTGTTATTCGTGAAATTGTAGGCCCACACGACTAAAGGTGTATAATACATGAAAGACATATTTTCTTTAATTCCTCACATTATAAATCCATTTGTCATCGTATAGCAAGCTGTGACCTAATTTTATCTACCTTAATTTGTATTGATTGCCCCCGTTTCTTAAGGAATCCCGGTTGCTTGACTCGTTTTCTGAAAGAGATACCCGGCTTTGATTGTGCAGCAAAGTCGAATTATTCCAGAAGAATTCATGCACTTAGTGGGTCAGACAGTCTATATTATATTTTTTTTTCGATGTTGACAATTTTTCTACGGAAATTCTAAACTCTTATTCTAAAATCTTGTAAGTTTTAAACTTTTTCAGACTTTTTTAAACACAAATAATATCGACCCTAAAATAATTATTTAGTTTATTGACCTCAATTATTTTGACTTCTGAATGTTTTTGAAAACGATGTTTGCCGCATCATTCAGTCAAGGGGTGAGGGATTTTTTTTGCGCTTGGAGGTAAACGCTTATTTTTAAGTTCAATTCAACTGTTTTTGAAAACGATGTATGCCGCATCATTCAGTCAAGGGGTGATGGATTTTTTTTTGCGCTTGGAGGTAAACGCTTATTTAAGTTCAATATTGATCGACCAACCATACCCCCCCCCCCCCTTTATTCAACCGAAAAGCTTTGACTTTTCAAAAAGAGTATAATTATTTTGAATGTTCAGTACTCAGCCAAAATCTGTATTGCTGTGTTGGTTGTTTTAATTATTAACCTGAAAAATATATATATGTATAAAGATTGAAATGAAACTTTTCCGATGTAATTCCGTGTATAAACAGAATACAAGAAACCAGCATTGATATGGTGTTCCATTTTTGACTAAGTATTAGATGTAGTAATACCTAAAATTTTAGATATCACAAGAGGTCCATGGGCCATATAGCTCACCTGAGCAATAATAATGATGAAGCTTGCTTTCACATTACTTCAAAAAATTATATCATTCTGTGAGTCATTATTTGTTCAAACTTAAATATACCGTCTATCAGGAAGCTTATGTAATATTTGTGATATATTGGATATTACAGGCTGTTTGGCTCTTGAGAAAAAATTAAAATACCCCATCCCATTCTCTGTTATAATCTCCCCTTCCTAGAAGCCGGGGCCTTCGTTTGAACAATTTTGTGCCAACTTTGATTGAAATTGGCCCAGTGATTCTGAAGAAGTAAAAATGTTGAGAGTTTGCGGACAGACAGAATAGCAGCCGCATGACAAAAATTCATCTAAAATTTGAACCTAAGCTTTCAGCTCAAGTGAGCTAAAAACAAAAAAAAAAAACAACTAAAAATGTCCATATGAAATTGCAATTGAGCTTATGTGAAAGACATATCTGTCTTTCAACAGAGTGCAAACTATACGTATAAACAATAGTAAATAGAAGGCATTATAGATTAATGCGATATGTAGTGGAATTGGGAAAACGGCCGCTGTCAATGTCAGAGAACATTTAAGTATAGGCAGGGCAGGAGAAACGACTCCAGAAACACGCAGCTTTGGGCAGTAAATGGTGCAAGCTGTCAGCAGACTTTGTAACTGCTCTAAAGTTATACCTGGCACGACATTCGGTTTTTATATTTCCTCTCTTGGGTGATTTATAGAATTTTTAAATTGGTTGTCTAAACGATCTTCTGGTCTATAGTATTGCATGTTGGAGAAATACTGTATTTTATTGAGTTTTGACAATTGTTATCATTGAAATTCAATGGGAAATTGTAATAAGACTAGATAATATTCTAAGTAATATCGATATGCTGTATATATTATGTAAGAATAGCTGTTCGTTACTTCATAGCGCCATGACCACGGCGTTTATTTTGTTATAATAATAAAATCTAACGGAAATTTTAAAACGATGATGTGATTATAAAGTAGCTTTAAATAGATCCATGCATCTAAATAAACATATCACAGAATTCATTTTCCTATTGTCCTCTGTAAAACTGTAAAATGTTGGAATTTTTTATTTAGAAATACAACTGTAATGTTTGTGGATGGATTGACACGTGTATGACGTGTCGAGTTTTATCAATTTCGCCAATTTGACGGCTGTGTATAACTTTAAACGAGATTGTCTGGCTATGATTTATATAAAAACAAAAATAAAAATGTATGCACATTTTTGTGTTTAGTATGCAACAATGCATATAGCTATATTTTGTATTGGCGGAACCGTGGCTCATCCGTATTTCAGCCAAAATCTTCTTCTATACCTTGTGCTCCTTTGTGCGATTTTTATGTACCTTTCTGGAACTCATTTCGAATTAGGTTTTATTAAGTGAAACAAAACCAACCCTTGTTGAGGCATCGTATAAAATTTCCTTCTTATACAATGTGTAAGTAATGTTAAGGAAGCAAAGAGACCAGAAAAAGAAACATTCTAAACATTTCTCAATTAGATTCTTTATTATTTTTTTTTAAGATTCTACGATCTGATAATCAAAATGTCTTTATAAAACATGTCAACTACTCCATATGCTCCTCCCCTTATTGTTGTCCTCTCAAAGTAGAGTGTACCTGCATACTGCAATGTACAATGGAATGGAAAGAAAGAGAGAGAGAGAGAGAGAGAGAGAGAGAGAGAGAGAGAGAGAGAGA
>WFKH01010931.1:5087867-5108807 GCA_016163765.1 Magallana hongkongensis | reverse complement strand
CTCTCTCTCTCTCTCTCTCTCTCTCTCTCTCTCTCTCTCTCTCTCTCAAAAATTAGAAACTGATTTGTGTTGCATGCTGCATTTTCAGGTATCCCAAAGATAACCATATTGACGCTTTACACGTTGATTTTTAATATTTATTAAACACTTCACTCAACAATTATAATTTGTGTTACTATAACAATACAAATAAATTATTTTAAAAATGACTGTAATGTAAACAGGAAAAAATGACTAGAAAATATCAAATAGTAAACATTAACGGCAGTTATTGTGTAACGTGTCTACACTAATTGACATTAATAAATATCTTGTGGACAACTACATATACACAACACGCGTAAAAACATACTTAAAATAGATATAGAAAATCAAATGCTCTACAAGTTCGTTGCAATTAAATTATAGTTAGACATGTACGTTATGCCTCATTGTCATGGTCTAATCTTAATTAGATTGGAGATCATCAACCATTATAACACAAGACAATAGCTGGTTCTACCATAACAGTTCTAAATTTATACACTCAAGTTTTTAATACTCCTGTATTTATATATTACAGTTATCACAGTCAAACTTCAATAAATCCAGCTTTCACAAAATATTTAAGTAATACGGGCACGAAACATCAAAATACATGTAGTTTTAATATGCCTTTGGTTAAATGATTCATTAAATAGTTCATCATGTATCAAAATACAAGTATTACCGTTATTAATGCGGTCATCAATATATTAGTATGGGGACATCTGAATCTATATCTTTTATTATTTTTCCTTTATTAATTCTTTAAGTATTGGACGGAAAGACATGCATCACCATATTGCACTAAAGACCAGTTGGAACCCCTGAGCTTTACACTTGAACTTCAATCATACATCAGACAACTGATTCTCTATAAAATTTGTTACAGGTTTTTAAAAAAAAATCAAATGACTGGTTGATGAACATCTATGCTACATAGTACGATTTCTGTAAATTGTTTGACTAAATCCAAGTACATCTTCAAAAGTAGCTACATGTAACTTCTAAATTCAACCAACACTGATGTTTTAATATAATTAAATCTTTTCAAAGCCATGAGGCACAAATGGTCAGATCTTTAACCAAGTGTCTGTAGTGCTGAGTCAGTAAGAGTCAGTGACTACCCCTTGATGGGCCTTGTCCAAAAACAAAACATGCAACATCAAGTGCCCACAACTGGGTCTGAACCAGTAACTTGATACATGTGTATTTTCAAAGCTCGCTACAATGCTTTGCAATGTGAACCTTTGGTCACATACAACGTACATAGTTTACCAATTAACAAAATTAAATGTTCATCAGAATAAGAAACATGACAAAAAATTGTTTTGGGAGAGCCATTGCTCATAAATATATCTATTCTTGAAATGTGGATTTCACAAAAATTGATGCTCACAAATAAATGAAACACAATACAAGACACGATTACAACATCAACATGGCTTTGATCTCAAGCATTACCAGTTGATGGGCTAAACATTAACAAGGCACATCCCTTTTACTTTTTTTCTGGTGAGAGTTTTCACTAAAAAAGTCTCTTAAATATCTAATCTAATTTTGTCACTGTACCTACAACTACTCCCCATCAAATATGTTTTAATCTTCCCTACTACTGATCCTAATCTTGAAAGGCCTGGGCTGGATCGCCAGTCTGTAGTCCGACTCCAGATTCAGAACAGTTCCCTCTGACCAGACATTGAGCTGATGCATGATGTGTGTAAAGAACAGGTACACCTCCATATCAACCAGTGCCTCCCCTGGGCACCGCCTCTCCCCCAGGCCAAAGGGGATGAAGTGTTCAGGGATGGTCAATCTACCACTGGAATCTAGAAACCTGACAAAAATGGACGAATATTTACAAAATGCCCTTAAATCATCAATATAAAAAAGTTATGGAACTTTTACACAAAAGTAATATTCATCAGCACTTTGAGACTTTATTTTTCCATGGTTTCTATAGGGTCAATAATACAGTTTTACTGGTGTGAAATGCTGTACATTGCAAGTAATAAATAATGAAACCATGTTTGTTACCTGCATGGGTCAAACTTTGATGGATTTTTCCAGAGTTTCTTGTCATGGTGAAGACTCCAAACACTAAACAGCATGACAGTGTTCTTTGGGATGTTATAACCTATTAATGAAAAATACAGGAAATCTTTTTAATGTTTAGCTGAAAAGGCTGCCATGAATCTGATGTTGATTTAATAATAACATTTTTAATGCAAATAAAGGTGTACACTGTATATATATAAATATAAATTTTTCAATAAATCCAGTGTACTTAAAAACTAAACAATAATTGATATAATACCTAAAAATTCACAATTTTTTATTGCTCTGTGAGGATGCAGAAATGGAAACAAGGTGACAATTCTTTGAACTTCAAATATTACAGCCATTGTGTAGGGAAGAAAGGGTTGATCCGCTAAGGTTGGAAATCTATCCCTGCCAACAACTTGGTCCATCTCTTTCTGCATTTTCGTTTGAATGTCAGGAAAGACTGCCATATAACCCATCAGCCATGTCAACAGAGCAGGGACGGAGGAGAAGCCACACCCTGCTAACTCTAGAATGAGGCTGTCCATGTCATCAGAGTCAAATAACTCACGATCATTTCCTGTCTCAATAAAAATCAGGAGCTGATCCACAAGGTCTCGTAAATCAGAGGGATTGTAAGAATCCTTGTGTTGGTTCAATAGAATTCGGTGGTATCTGGTCAATAGGGCATTCCTCTCCTCAAGTTGGCTTATCTGTTGCTTATAGATGGTTTTCAAAATTGGAAAATAGTTATAAAGTTGAACATTCATGGCATCTTTTCTGTTTTCTAAACAATCATATATTTCATGTGTAATGGGATCATCTACATCATATGCATCCTCAAAAAGTAATGACATCATGATATGTAGATGAGCAAATTTAAAGCACTCTGCGGGATCAAAAGCACCTTCTTCATTGATAAAGAAGCACATTAAACTGAGGATCTCCTTCACTATCAATTTTTCTATTGAGTATGATAACTGGCCTTGCTCCGGTTCAGGATTCCAATGGCTGATCAGACTATGTATTATATATTCCTTTTTCACTTGTGTTTTCAGATCTAGATCAGCTGTTGAAATGCCTGAAAATTATATAAATATTTGATAATCAGCACAAAGACGAAAATATTGATATACATGAGTAACATTAATTAATTTACATTATACCTGCAGATCTGTAGCTCTACATAAAAATTCAGGTAAACCAACCATAGAGCTACAGTGCCTTGCATACAATTTACAGCATACAAAAAACTTGAGCTAGTTTTCAACTGTCAGTTTAACCTTTAGTAGTTTTCTATGGTCTGTCAAACCAAAGTTTCCTGCAGAGCTACAGATTTGCAGCTATTTACCTAAAAATATCCAGTTCTTATTATTTCAGTGTTGTTCATGAATGACCTACCTAATTGTCTATTTCCCATGAACAATTTATGGAATGCTACAAAATCTGGTCTGCCATCAAAGTTATTATCAGGATCTGTCAGTCCCTCAATGATTCCTTCTTTTGAACACACAACTACCACATCCCATTTACCTGCTTTCAAACTGAATATATCTCCATAGATTTCTTTTAAATTTGCTATTCGTATATGTGATTTAGATTTAAAGAAGTCTAAATTTCCAATGAACGGCAGCGATATTGGACCTGGCGGATAATTCATTAACTGTTTTCGCCACAAATACACAAAACTCACACAGAAAGTAAGAGCTAGAAAAAATACATTCGGCAGTTTGATCGAGTAGTTGGTAAAATAATTCTGAATGACTTCATCTGATGAAAGAATCAGTTTTGATACTGATGAAATTACCGAATCGTTCATAATTACAAAACACTGAGATAATTCGAGCTACAAAGAAAATAACGTTTTCTGTATTATTAATCGTCCATTTACAAAAAGACTTGATAGCTCTAAATTTTTCAACGTTCTCACCATTATTTCCAAAACAATTTTTCAATAAACGTCTTTAAAAGAATTTTAAATCAATTTGTATTGATTTCAGAACATTTCATGTGTTTACATTATTTACAAACGCTTCGAAGACAATCATGGTTAACCAGACGCCAGACTAATAAGCTCATGATGTTGAAAATAAACATTCAAAGTGTTGAATTTCTAATATTTCTCTTTTAAAACCTGCCTTTAAACATTTCTAAAGATAAAAAAACAATAATTACAGAGGAAAATGGAAAAAATTATCTGAATCCAGAAATCGTATAAATTAACAATTAAGGCCGCTTATGGAATGGCAAGGGTAAAGTGTAAACATTTTCAACTTCGGTAACGTGATAAGGATGTTTCCGAAATTAAAATTTTGTTCCAGGTACGACATCATACAGGGAAAAATAATCATTATAGTTACTGCAATAGCTCTTTTTTAAACGTGACCTTTCTCTAAATTTAAAGGGAAAAAACCCATAATTTGCTAGTTATTTGCAAAATGCATTCATGGTTATATAGGGCCTAGGTCATTGCATGTAATCTTGGTTATATGTAATATTTAATTCATATATTTATTTCAGGTTTTCTTCAACTGTTAATCAGTTAAGGAAGCTAAGCAGTAAAGGTAAATCTAGATGCATTTGAACATGAAAACTTAAATCAGCATTTTTTTTTCATCTTTGGCTGCAGTAAATATCCATTGAGAATTTTCATAATATCAAGTAAAATTTTGTTCTTCAGATGCAACCCCCATAAACAAGATTTTGATTGCCAACCGGGGAGAAATTGCTTGCCGTGTCATTCGGACAGCTCGCCGCCTTGGTATTCAAACAGTGGCTGTCTACAGCGATGCTGATCGAGAGTCTCTACATGTGGCAATGGTAATATACTATACTATGTCCCAAGTTTCTGCTTCCACCACTTTTTGCTCAATATCTCAGTAATTATAAATACCTTTGTGCCAAAATTACTTTTATCCACTAGAACGAAAAAAGTCAGGATTTTCTGACTTCCTCCTCTACCACTTCAGGTTTCAATACACAACCCGAAAAAGAAAGTCTACGGGGATTTTGCATTGCAAACAAATGAAAAATACCCGGATGATAACTTTGAAAAATTGTGTGAGGTGTCCCGAGTACTTCCGAATGGAGAACAGATGTAAACATTTCCCATTATCATTCTTCTTAAGAAATTTGTTTTTGTTCATGTTAATTTCTCTGGATAAAAATAGATGAAGTGTCAATGAAAAAATCTTGGATTTTTTCCCTTACATTGATTTCAATTTTATTTCATTGACAGGGATGTGTATTTTCGTTAAAATTTGTCAAAAAGTGAACGAAACAGTAACCTGGGACAGGTTATAAACAAGATACTGTCATTGCGTTATTTCTATTTTTGATGTAACATATTCTATTTGAAGTATAATCTTCATATTTCTAATTTTAAAAATACATTATTGGTAATCAGTAGTGAAGACATGGCCATTTAATCACTATACTTTCTAGATATATCCCACTGCAGATAGCTGCAGGTATGTAGCTCCCGGTCTGAAAAAAATCGGATGGACGACCTGGGAGCTACAGGGCCACCCATTGAGAAAGTTGTATATTTATTGCGCAGAAAAACGTGCGCTAGTTTAAGACTGATTTACCGTATTTATACGCAAATTCTGTGAAAACAATTAGTACCATTAAATTTTTCATGCAATTTACTACTGATATCGCCTCTTTATTTGCCTCAGACTTTCTCCGAAACACGCTACCGACCTCGAAAAATCAAGTATGTTGAATTTACATCGAGATCGAGAGTCGCCATTTTTACATGTAAAAAAAGTGCACCACATGAATTTATGGGACTGGTGATGGTGTTTAAAAGACTATCCGAGGCAAGTGAAGAGATGATATCAGTAGTAAATTGCATGAAGAATTTAATGGTACTAATTGTTTTCACAGCATATGCGTATAAATAAGGTAAATTAGTCGAAAACTAGCGCACGTTTTTCTGCGCAATAAATATACAATTTTCTCAATGGGTGGCCCTGTAGCTCCCAGGTCGTCCATCCGATTTTTTTTCAGACCGGGAGCTACAGACCTGCAGCTACACTGCAGATAGAGTGTATGGCTGGGGGTTTCCTGATATACAATGTAATTCAAGCCCATCTGTATTTCACTGAAAGTTTGTGTTTTATCCAACAGACAACAGAGACTAACGTTCACACAAAAGCTGTTGTTGACTTGCAAAAAGGTTGAAGAATTTGAAGGAATGACATTCAATATTTGATGCCACAAGATAATAATTATGTAGGGAAAAATAAATCGTGCAAGATTATAATTTCGTGTAACAAAAAGCTTATTCTATGTGCAAAGGATGCTTATGACTAGAGAGTGTCTCATAGATTTGATCCAGGGTCATTTGGTAGCTTAGATCACGTCACAATATTTACAATATACTGAAATATTTTTTTTCATTTTCTAAATTTAAACAATTGGTTATAAAAATGTAATGTAAAACTTTAAGGCTGTTTGATTTTCCCAGGCTGATGAAGCCTTCCACATAGGACCCCCAGCAGCCTCTCAGAGCTACCTCCAACAAGAGAAAATAATCCAGGTGGCAAAACAATCAGGGGCACAGGTAAATACATGTAAGCTATTATAAGAAAATTAAAGCTTTGCTTCATCAGGTTTAAATCGTCTACCAATAGGGAGTGTATACTATAAGTTGAGTATTATAAAGTGCTTATTGTATTGAATTTCATATACAGCAATATATTGATTAAAAAGACAATATAACAACTAATTTAATAAAGATTCATCCAACAATTGCAACAGGCTATCCACCCTGGTTATGGGTTTCTTTCGGAGAATACAGAATTTGCAGAGCTCTGTAGCAAAGAGGGAGTTATATTTATTGGACCACCAGCATCAGCCATCAGGGACATGGGTATCAAAAGGTATCACAATCACAAGTTACCAGTATCACAAGGGTTGTTTTGTATATTAATTCACAATCATCAAATCATGAACATGGCCAGGTCATGTAGTGTTGGTCAAGTCTGAATTAAATTCCTCTGTTTTATGACCTTTTCTCTGTCCATCACACATGTCACACTTGCACAAAGTTTCAAAAAACTGGATAAGATTTTACAAACTTGGTTCAAAGATACAAACCAGAGCAATTCAGCTGTGTCATAATCTTTTGACCTTGATCTTCAATATGGCATTGCCTTCATTATTCTTTATGTTTCAGCTCAGTAAAAAAAAATATTCAAGGCTTTTCCTCGAATGTCATACAAAAATATGTATTTGTGAGAGTACCGTGGTATTTAAGGTTTCATAATTGTCTGACCTTGACCTCTCCAAAAACCTTGACTTAACGAAAAAAATTCATAGTTGATTAAGCTTTATTTCTAACAATATGTATGAAGTGACAACTTATTTATTTTTCAGTACATCCAAGTCAATCATGGCTAGTGCGGGAGTACCAGTTATTGAGGGTTACCATGGTGAGGACCAATCAAATGAGACCTTGAAGAAAGAAGCAGCGATGATTGGTTACCCTGTAATGATCAAAGCTGTGAGGGGAGGTGGAGGAAAGGTATTAAGATGTCGAGACTCATTTTCTGTATTCTCAGTTCATAATACTGTGTTCTTAACTTTTATCAACTGCATATTGAAAAAAGTGTATTATAGAATGCCTTTTCTTGATTAACAGTTTGTTAAACATGTCAAACCATGATGTGTATTTCTACTTAATATCAACTTTATTAAAAACATCATACATAAACAAAGTTGATAGATAAAACAAATGTACACAGCTGTCTTTTCTTTTACGTTGTTGTCTATATAATATTTAGTGACAGATCCTATTTAAGATATCATGTAGTATTTGTGAATTGAGATGTTTCAAGAGAGGCAATTTCACAATACACTTACTGGTAGAAATAAAGGATACCTCCTCATATGACAGGGAATGAGGATAGCCATGAATGCTGAGGAGTTTGAGAGACAGTTAGAGTCGGCAAGGACTGAGGGCAGAAAATCATTCGGGGATGACGTGATGCTGCTGGAAAAATTTGTAGAGACACCAAGGTATCACTATCTCACCTGTATAACAATCATGATTTCACCATTGCCATTTAGTTCCAACCGGCGACTCATTAGGTCCATTTGGTTCAGCATATGAATGTTAGGTTTTCACGAGATTCTTTTCTCCTGCTTTACTGTAGACATGTAGAGGTGCAGGTGTTTGGAGACAGACATGGGAATTACGTGTATCTGTTTGAGAGAGACTGCAGTGTACAGAGAAGGCATCAGAAGATCATTGAAGAGGCACCAGCGGTATAAGAATCATGACTTAATTCCTGTGGCACACATTTCTCTCAGTTAACTTGGTCCTCATGTTTGTTATTATTTTATATCTTTTGTATAGCCTGGTTTAAAAGAAGAAGTGAGGCGTTCTATCGGAGAAGCTGCAGTGCGCGCTGCCCAGGCTGTGGATTACGTAGGGGCAGGTAAATAATGACAAGCTGTTCAGTATACTATAAACATTATATTTAGCCGATATGATTGATGGAAATGATTTTTCAACATGTTAATGTACATCGTAGATTTAAGAGATTTGATTTAGCGCATTTCTGAAAGAACATATTTACATATGCATGAGTAATATTTGATAATGTTAATAAAAAAAAAATGTTGACAGTCTATATCTAATTTAGTAACAGAGCAAACTTTAAGTCATAAATATCGCCTTCAAACTTTTAAAAAATTTTGAATACCGGTATGTACACATATGCATTTATAATAATGTTTTTCATAGTACCAATGTCCTATGAACCATATTGGTATTACATATACAGGGTTATATAAGTTTGTATCAAATATAATATATTTGTGTAAATGTACATGTACCAGGTGCTTAGTGCAGGTAGTGAGAGCTGTTTCCTTGTCTGTTTAGGTACGGTGGAGTTCATTATGGACAAGGACCAGAAGTTCTACTTTATGGAGATGAACACCAGACTACAAGTAGAACACCCCGTCACAGAGATGGTCACCGGCACGGATCTTGTTGAGTGGCAGATTAAGGTAAACAACCAAAAGACAATGGACTCTAGTGGTCCATAAAGGTTTCCTCTTTTATATACATAATGTGCCCATACAGAATGAACTGTTCATTACATGTATCATATACTTGTAATACATTATAGGGTCACAAAATGATCTGAACTTATATCTGTTGAATTCAAAAACTGAGCTTAAAGTTCACTCAACAAGCCAGTGCTATTGAAAAATATACTTAAACCAACTTTTATTCGCGACTACTTTATTTCGCGATTTACCAAAGTAAAACTGGTTCACGGCAATTAATTTTCAGTATTTAAATGTAGATTATCTGAAAATTATAATACTTTTAAATACATTTGAGGACTGGTTCGCGGCGACAAATATTCGCGACGACGAGGCTTTCGCGAACCTAGCGAAATTTTGTCGCACGCAAATAAAAGTTGGTTTACAATACTTGTAAATCTAATTTCTATTCTCCCAGTACACTGTATTTTCTCCATTTTGCACATCATCACAATCGGATGAATTTGTCTACACCTGCCTGGTTGTAAATGATTGAAAAGTTGACCTGGTCTTTGTTTAGAGTTGCCATTCACTGGAAAATGAAACTACTTAAAATTAAAAGAAGCTTTCACTACACATACAAACCTTTCATACAGGTTGCTGGAGGGGAGCCTTTGCCAGTCACTCAAGGAGAAATCAAACTGAAGGGACATGCATTTGAGGCTCGGATTTATGCAGAGGATCCCAGCAATGCTTTCATGCCTGGGGCAGGGCCTTTAGACTACCTCAGAACTCCCAAACCTGATCAAAATACTCGCATTGAAACAGGCGTCAGAGAGGGTAAGAGTCTAACAAATAAGAAAATGAGGAAGATGTGTCTAAGAAGCCACCAGTGATACATTTATGTGATTATACGTGGAACTTGTTTTCATTCATACATTTATATGTGTTAATTCATGTAACTAATTATTTATAGAAAAATTATTTTATAGGTTTTTGATTAGCGTAAGATATTTTTCTTCTACAGGTGATGAAGTATCTGTTCATTATGACCCGATGATTGCTAAACTAGTTGTTTGGTCAGATGATAGATTATCTGCCCTTAGAAGCATTCGTTCAGCTCTCTCTCAGTATCACGTAAGTCATCATATTGCAGTCTTTATTTACAGATTTGATAAACTTAACTGATATGTTGCATTTTTAATGTATTTTGAGTATCAGGGAAGTCTTAATTTCATAGCAAAAGAAATACTAATTTAATGTATTTTCAGTTTCAGGGAAGTCTTAATTTCATAGCAATATAAATACAGTCTACATTTACATGTGTTTTATGTAAAGAAGGTAAACATACTGGTATATCAATTTGTGACTATATATTTTCAGTATTATGTCAATTCATATGCATATACATGTAAATGCAGTCTGCGTGTACAAGTATAATAATGAAGAGTTTGTAAACAGACAGGTATGTTGATTTGTGACTATGTATTTGCAGGTGCTTGGACTGAGCACCAACATTCAGTTCCTAATGGACCTAGCGCGACACCCAGAGTTTGAGGCAGGGAACGTCCACACAGACTTCATCCCGCAGTACAACAATCAGCTGTTCCCTGTCCGCAGTCTTTCGGACAAAACTATCTGCCAGGCTGCCGTAGCTCTGATGTTGATAGAGCAGGAGAAGGTCCACCACCATGCCTGCAGCACATTGGGTAACTCTTCTTTTCTCTTGTTTATCCTTGTATCACAGAAAAACATTTATAGTACCTAGTAGGGGTACACATGGAAAAAATAAAGCCTAAATGAGGGTGAGGGAAAGAGGTAAGAAGAAAAAGGGTGACATTGATTGTTTCATCTTCCCAAGTCAAGGGTTTGTGAGAAGAGGAGAGGATAAAAATTAACATATGTATAACATCCATTTCGAAAGAGTTATGGCCCCTTTTGTAGATCTAATTACTTACCCAGATATACTCTGCATACAGTTGTATTGTTTGGGCGACTTTTGGACTTTTATCATTACTTTTAATGAATAAATGTGGTATTATTGATAATAGAAATATATGATTTAGTTTATACATTGTATTTATCAATTGATTTGTTCTATTTCCTTGTGTTTTAGATCCCTTTTCCCCATTTTCTGCTCTGTCCTCAGTACGAGTCAATTCTGCCGCTGTCCACAAACTGTCACTACAGGATGGGGACAAAAGTAATTCATTCTAAAATATTACGAGAACTTCTATTGATTATAAAAATAATTCAACAGTTTTTCTTAACTTTTTATATTTGCCTCCAGTTTATTTAAAAAATTAGTTATTGATAATGTACATGTGTTAAAACATAAGTTGACTTCAAGCATATTAATGTAAATTCTTAATACTAGAAGGAGCTATAGGTGCCTATGATCTGTGCATTCTATCCTTGTTACAGAGCTGGATATCACTATTCAGACCAATCCAGACAGGAGTTACAGCCTGACATTTGGAGGGAAATCGTTCCACGTGTCGGGGGAGATTCACGAGGAGGGGGAGGGGGTCAAACTGACCTGCAGCGTGGATGGGGTCTTCTCCAAGGCTGATGTAGTCCTCAACAACAATACAGTGCATGTCTTCTCCACAGTAAGTCACCAGTGTGTTGTACAAGTAATGGTACTTCAAAGACTTAAGGAGCTGGATGGTCAACAAATTTACCATCAGATCTTCCTTAAATTTTTAGATATGATTTTCTAAGCTATAAACTTTTTTTAGTAATGAGAAATTCCTAATATTTAAGCTTTTTTTTTAATGTTTTTCTATATCTTTATACATAGTTCTTCTTCTATAGTTTAAAGGAAGTGAACATGAAAAAATTATCAAGTGTTTGATGTGTATAACGATATCTGAAAACCATTTAGACACAGCTTTCCTCAGTAAGAAGATATACCACTTAGAATAACTAATTCTTGCAATCCATGAGCGCTGCCATATTGTTAAAATCATTACCTCCCTGCTGGGTTATCTCTAAGCATCTAAGAGAGGGCAGCACCGATGCTGACGTCAGTGAGACACATAGCATTTCAGTGAGACACATAGCATTTTTACACACGTTTAGTAACTGAGATAAAATGCCATCATCAAAATGTGAATTAAAACTTGAAATGGATGTAAAGAGTTGTCATTTTGAAACAGGGTTTATGGAGGAAGATTTTGGAACTCAGAATGATGCATTCCCACCAGCAGTTAATGTGACATGTAACTAGAATGGAATGTCCCTGGATCAGTGTTATTGTGACCTATTTTTTCTTGCACTCGGGAATTTTTTAATGTGTTATGAGTTTGAACATTATGTGTGCTACATAAATGAACACACAAGGTGCATTGCTCAGCATCTTGATTTTTAAAAAGTGTCTTAGTTCTGCTATTCTTCTGACAGCATAAACCGAACCGGAATACGTATCATCAAGATCTTATCTAAAATAAAAACAAATCAGAAAGATTTCTAGAGCATTTAAATAGAAAGTAACGGTAAGAAACCCCACAAAGAAAATGAAATTACATTTTTATATTTATTTGAAATCTACAAACAGCATTTTATTTATGTAAACACTGACTGCCACATCTCCGTACAAACATCTGGAATGCGATGGTCTCATATTTCACTAATTATATATTCATTCTTTGCACAAATCATATATAGTTACCTAAGGTTTATTTATAGAAATGTACTAAATCCTTGTCCTCTCATGACAGTACAAAATTCTGCTTCACATCCAGGCATAATTTTTCTTCGTAACTTTTATCAACTCTGTATAAACACTGGCCCAGTTCTAACATTGACCCAGTCACTAGCAGCAGTGTGGCTTTTCTACGTCAGAGAACAGATGCATGCTGGGGAAAATTGGATTACCTCCATAATCCTTTCACTGAGAGTGTTATATTGATAAAATCTCATGATAGAAATAAACAAAAAGGTTACAGACCTCATTTTTAAGTTTCAAAAGGCTTTTAAAATTTATTAAGCAACAATTAATTTTTTCATGTTCACTTCCTTTAACAATGGCCTTGACCATTGTTATATATGTGTAGTTGTATAATTGTGTATATATTTAGAGAAGGTAATCATCAATGTCTTGGTTACACAAGACTCCCATTTAGGTAGTCATTTGTTTTTTTGTACAGTGTATATGTTAAATAACATAAAAAATATGAAATGTTAGAAAATCTTGCCTCTGTTGTTGCTAGTGACAATAGAGTCTGACAACAAAGCTTTCTACTCTGGGATAAAAATTGGGATTATTATCATAGTTTTTCCTCATATTTCTTCATTAAAGTTTATCTTGACTACTTTGTAGGAGGGTAAATATGACCTGAATCTGCCCATCCCATCATACCTGAAGTCAAAGGATGAGTCAGGCTTCTCTGAAGATGTGCTGGCCCCCATGCCTGGGGTGATAGAGAAAGTGCTAGTGACCCCTGGCACACAAGTGCAGAAAGGTGACCCTTTAGTGGTCATGATTGCCATGAAAATGGAGGTAGGGAGGATTTTACTTTTTAATATGATTGCAATTTTTTCAGCTATGACAGCAACAGATGTAAAATTTGGATTAATAATAAAAGTTATTTGTTACTTTATGTCCCAATTGAGCACATTTTGATAAGATATTGATTATTCTTTAGAAAGTAATGTTCAATTTTATACAAAAAAAACCCCAAAACACTGAAGCTGTGGGTTTTTTTTGTAGTATATCATCAAAGCGCCAAAAGATGCTAAAGTGCAGACCATTTCATACAATGAAGGAGAAACTGTGGCCAAAGGAACTACCCTGGTTCACTTTGAGGAAGAGGAGGACCAGTCCAAAAAACAGATTGAGTCAGAATGATGAATGGTTGAATCAATTCTACATGTACATTAATGTGATGAAATGAATTTGTGGTGAACATTCATATAAACTTTGAAAGTCAGAGTGGGTGTGAATTATATCTTATGAAATTCTTTATATATCTTGTCAATGAATATATTCAAACAAGTTTTGTTCTTAGTTGATTAATGGTATGATAAGAAAAATGCTTGAGGTCACCTGAAAAGATTGATTTCCCTCTTCCAACAGATTGAATATCCCAAACTCAGTTATTTTCATAATTTGATAATATTCTTAGCATCATAATTTTTTTTTTCTAAATACAGTTGTTAAAGTTTGCAGATCTGTTTGCTAGTTAATTCAATAAAAGGTTCTAAATTAAAATTTTCACACAACTTTAAAAAGAATAAAATTATTTTTCTGCCTACTAAACCAAAGTTCAGACAATGAGTTTGGTGAGGCCAAACTGTGTTTTTTATAGTGCACTTATGAAATTCAATATACATTTATCAGGTCTATATTAAGGTTCAGTTTAAAAAAAAAAACCCAGCAATATTTATCAACACAATCAGCAACTCTAGAATATTCAAAATTTTAATACCAAAATAAAAATCTTTTTATCATAAATTAGACTTAATGAAACTATCTGCATCATTTAAAACTTGCTGAAAATCCTTGTGTACATAACTTAAAGCTTGTGGTAGATTTAGCCACTTGAAATCTTTGTGTTCATCTGATAGTTTCACAGGGGTATTGGGATTCTTTAGTTCCGAGAGCCAGTAAACAACTCGTTTTGGCTTCCCCCGCACTACATAGTGGAGCGTCCTTTGGAAGTCAGTATACATGGTGAAATCACTCTCTTTCAATCCCGCCTCTTCTTCCGTTTCTCTCAAAGCAGTCTGTAATTCAGTCTCGCCAGGGTCAACATGACCTGAAAAATCCATCAATGCTTCATTTCTAATAACTGCTTTGGTTTTTTTTTAAGTATTTGCATGGCTGATTTTGATGTGTACATTTTATCTTCAATATCATTTGGATGGATATTTTAGTCAATTTGGACCAGAGTTTTATAATTTATATTGCTGCTAAAGTCTGTCCCAAGATATTTATGCAGCACATTTGGACGTTTTTCAATAAAAATACACATACCTGTGAGAGAAGTGCAATTAAAATCGATGAAAGGGAAAATATCCAAGATATCTTCATTGAAACATTATCATTTTTCACTCGGAAAAATTCACAAGAACGAGAACCGATTTCCTATGGAGATTTATAATGGAAAATGTTTACATCTTTTCTCCATTCGGAAGTAACTCGGATTACCTCGCACAATTTTTCAACGTTATCATCCGGGTACGTTCATCTCTTTTGCAATGGAAAATCCCCATAGACGTCTTATTTTTAGCCGTGTATTGAAACCTGACAAGCTAGAGGGGGCGTTTCAAAAGAGAAATCTTGGGAATTTTTCATACTATTGAATGAACATCGTTTGAACCCAGAGGTATTTATAAATATCGAATAATTTAAGAAAATGTGTGGCAAAAATATTTTGGGACAGACTATAGGACCCGAGTACCAGTACTTGCCCCTGCAATGAAATTTAACTATTCAACATGCAAAATTAGCAATGACAAGATTATTATAGCACTTGACAAGAAATGGTTTTTGGTCAGTGATAGGGTGGTAAAACATGTGCCCAAAGGAATGGAGAGAGAGAGAGAGAGAGAGAGAGAGAGAGAGAGAGAGAGAGAGAGAGGAGGTTCAGTCTGAAATTAACCAATAATTAATTATTTTTTTTCAGAGAGACCCATTGTGTCCCGTACGCATTCCTTTCCTCAAAATGGACGAGGGATCCCACTCTTGTCGGCCAAAGAGGATTCAACATCACATCCTTATTCCTTACACTTTTTATAATTGTCATAATCACTCGGTTTATTAATTTGAATAATAACAAGATGCCATATTTCAGCTAGACTTAGTTTTAATGTGTTATTTATCAATGTTTTTCTCCAGGGTAGTGAAACCCACAATACTGTTGGCTGGGAAACTGTTTTCTGATGGCCTTCACAACACATGCCGGCAGGATCCTCCTGTTGTGCCGTCCAAGACGTCTCCAAATAAACCTGACACAACGCAAGGTGTCGATACAGCCTGATAATAAAATGCACAACTTTAAATCCAATGTTAAAATAAATTATTGATGAGGGAGGTTATTTCCCTAAGAAATTTGTTTCATCAGTTTGTGTTAATTTACTTTCTTTTTGCATGTTACAAGAACTTACTCATGAACTGGTTCATCATCCTCAAAGGGTCCATTGACTTGAATGTACTCATAATACAATTCCAAAAAATGATGATTCAGGCAGTTATAGTCTGTCCCAAGATATTTATGCTGCACATTTGGACGATTTTTAATAAAAATAGACATACCTGTGAAAGAAGTGCAATTGAAATCGATGAAAGGGAAAATTTCCAAGATAACTTCATTCACACATTATCATTATTCCCTCGTAAAAATTCACAGGAACAAAAACAGATTTCCTACTGAGATTTATAATGGAAAATGTTTACATCTTTTCTCCATTCGGAAGTCACTTGGAATACCTCGCATAATTTTTCAACGTTATCATCCGGGCTTCATTATGGCTGATGCAATGCAAAATCCCCGTAGACTTTCTATTTTTAGCCGTGTATTGAAACCTGACAAGCTAGAGGGGGCATTTCAAAAGGGAAATCTTGGGATTTTTTCATACAATTGAATGAACATCGTCTGAATCAAGAGGTATTTATAAATATCGAATAATTTAAGAAAATATGCGGCAAAAATATCTTGGGACAGACTATAACAATAAAACTTTCATGCTGGGTAATGCACTGTAATTACTCTTGATGTACTTTCCTAGCATCATCGGGTATTCCCAGGCAGCATTTGTACTCTCTGGATATTTCCATAATGTCACAGCTATAGCTACACCTGAATAATATAACAAGTCGCACATTAAAATAAAATTATATTTGATTATAAAGGTAAAATCTTTTTCATAAATAAATTTATTTATACTGGAGTTTTGGCAGAAAAGAATGTTTATATTTCTTATGAAATACAGTACTATTGCACACTCATGTTCGAAAATTTTGTCTCCCAGGGGAGGTCCGAGGTCAAATTTTATTATGTGGAATTCCAGAATGGCCCTGACCCACTCCCCTGTTTTCTAACGTTATATGTCTAGATCCGCGCATGTAGTACATACTTTATTTGTCATCATACACACGTATATGATACAGACAGAAATTTATGTCGTTACAATTTGACCAATCTGTAGTGTATAGCTGAAAAACCCCGTGATGGACTCGGAAGAAAGAATTAAAATCTTTATTTTCTCCAATGTGTGACGAGGAAATTCTAACCTTGTGGTATAAAAATATTGAGTATGGGACATAATGGCTAAGCCTGGGCATATATTAACATTTCGTGCTTTGTTCTTACGTCATGGGAAAAAGAAATTCCCTAAAATGTTAACAAAGGAGACATTGTGATTGTTTACCAGTCAGTGTAACTGTTAGGCCGGTGCATTTTCATGATCCTGTTCCTCAAAGCCTCTTCTTTGGCTTCTTCCAATGAAAATTCGCACGCCTGAATCGCATTTGCATTAAAAACAGGTTCAAACTTATACCCCTGAACAACAAATTATGGGCCCTCGTACGAAAACGCTTCCAACATCAATTTTATTTTCGCCGTTTATCTACCGTTTGTTTTGATTCTGTGTTTCACAAATTGAAAGTGGTCTCTTGTGACGTCACAAATTCGGAAATTCAAGAACGATAATCACGATGCCGATTTTCTTTCGCTGGCAACTTTGGTCTTTTATTTCTTACAGTAAATGCTCAAAGTAATTTTGTCCAATATTTTTTATGAATACTCTATGGTACAAAGTTGACATTTATTAAGAAAAAACCTACTGTTAAAATCCGTCTCCTATGATCTTTAACTTCTAAATCTGACTGAAGATTAAACAAAGAATTGAATGAGACTCCTAACCTTTTGGCGGTGTCCAATGATGTTCACCGTATGAAGTCTGAAGCAATAAATACTGTATTTCTTTTCCAAGTCGTCTGAAAATAAGGAAACCTGCTGCTACTTTATGTTTTGGATTCATGATTTCAACTCACCAAAGGGGAATAACCACATTGTGACTGCTGTATTTGACTCCAATGCATTCTGGACCGGAAAACTTTAGTCCCTCCACTTTAGTTAAAAAAATAAGAAAAAGAAATATTCTTTACTCTTTTAAATCTTAAAAATATGCTCTTGAATAAAAAAAAAACATGGTTTAGAATTAAAGTCCTTTTTAAAAGATGACACCGTTTGAAATGTGCTTCTTCAAAAGGTTAATGGCTAAATACATGTATAAGTCATAAAGCGTGAAATATTTGGAAAAAAACCCACGAAACTTTCACCCACACAAAAATACAAATAACAGAAAAGAAAATCAACATTTCAACTGCTATGGCGTTATGTTTGATTGATCATTATATGGTTTTTATGTGGAAATTAAAAACAACTTTTGATTGCACCATTGAAAAAAAGGGGGCAAGATTTTATAACCAACCTATGTGCTTAAAAAAATGAAAGAAAAAGAAGCATTTTATATATATTCTATTTTGTGTAACATATTGTTATAGATTATTTATCTTTGCTAATTTCCAAATATATGAGTACCGGTAAAGTAGGTTTAATTAATTAATTATTAATTTATTAATTACAGTCATATTGTCAGAATGTGAGATGTGAGAGAGTGTGGATGTGATAAAGATGTTTTAAATATACATGTATTTGAAATTTATTTGTTCTTCTATTAATAAATTTATCAAACTGAAGCTGTGTGTTATTTGAAGAACGCCTGGCTCATCCACGTTGCAATCAACTCCAGATGATATCGATCTGCGCCCTTTGGGCTTTGACTGATACCAACCAGTCAGTCTGATACATGTATATATCAGGGCCGAGATTAAAACAACGGTGTTATGATCCATTTCCCCAAAGATGGTGACAGTTTGAATATGATTTTTGTTTTCAATTATACTATTAAATACAATATAAATATTGATTTTTGAACAGTCAAAATAATATCGATTTCCAAAATTAAGACAATATTAGATTATATCGAACTTCTTAACAATCAATTGTTTATATTTTACTATCTAATTTACATTTTTGAGCCTGGTGGTAATATTGTGTTTCCTGTATTTGTGTAAGAATTCATCAATTTATAATATTAGCATATAAAAAGTATATTACATTGTTACAATATATTGTTTACGTTAATTATAAGCCATGTAGATTGTTTTCAATGTAAGTACTATTTCAAGGTTATGCTGCATGTAAAACCTGACAATGATGTTATATCACAATTACTAATATAATACAGATAAGGTTTTGCACATTTTACATACCGTCCTATAAGCACGATATTTTTGATACATAGTGCAAGAGTTGTACGTAACCCAGTGTTATATGTATCAAACCCTGACTACCTTTTAGGCTTAGTGTATGTTTCACACCTCAGACAAAGGATTTTTGCTAATACCAAATGACTTGGTACACACCAAGCGCAAGCTCATGTGCCCAGTGGTCATGCTATTGTTACTACATGTGTAACCATTTGGTCATAATTGGCAATGAATTGCAATCTACCAATTATTGCCGCATCCTAAGTTGGAAGAATAAAATTCAGTTGATGCGTATTTGAACAAACAAAAAATATTTAAAGGAATGAATTACAGTAAGTAAACATGTAGAAAAGGATGGATATGACACTTCTGAATAAAATAATGAATTATTAGATATGCAATATGTATAGGAAAATAGGAAAATTATACATTGCTGGTATAACCGGACCTTGAAACAAAAAAAAATATTTTAAAACCCCCCCAGAAACTACCATTAAGAATAGCAAGAGATAACCTTTAACATATACAGAGAATGCTATTCTCTTCAAATGCGAACCAAATAATCCCAGCCTTTGAATCTTCATTAAAACCAATGTATAATTTAAGATTGTATAAACAAACCTGAACTGTCTCTTCTGAACTCTCAATAATTATAAGACTATTCACTTTATTTTCTTAAACCTCATCGGGAGAATATATTGAACGATGTTACATTGTCCAACCATTTGTCCCCAAAGACATGTCAACTTGAAAATGATTACTACTTGGGATTTGAATAATACCTACTTAGTTTTGATAAATGGAAATTTACCAGATGGATACGTTTTACAAGCACCTTAGAGACACCTACAAATAGTAATAAACAGACAGGAAGTCCAAGAATACGAATAAAAAATACATAACAACAAGTATTATACAATATGCAAACAAATATTTATGAATATTTGAGTATTTTACACAAGACATTAACAAATTGTTAACTGCAATATCATGGAAAATTTTCAAAACGCTTTATAAGATTAAAAAAATCAGGAAGACGTTCATTAACATAAACTTAAAATAGTTAGAGTGGGGATGACAAAAAATAAATTAAAGCTAAGAGGCTGGAGTCTTATTTTATCACATGTTTAGCTCAATATGCGGTGGATATCACTCATATAATAAAGAAGATGGGTGGATAAGGCGTGTGAAATGCCTATACACGGACGGATAAGATACTGAAAAATTAAAATATCAATAAATCTGATATATTTTTTTAAAAATTACTCAAAACAATATATATTCAAGGCCTTTTCTTTTATAGAGTGGGTCTGTGCTCCATATTTTTCTCATAGTCTACATAAGGTCTCGTAAAATTTTAAACGAAGAATCTGACGTCACTATGACCAAGAAAGTTAAAAACTATTTAGCGCCCACCACTTAGTGAAAGATTTATCAACTGCTGACTAGATGCAATTTGCCAAATTGTATGAGACTCTATATACGATTCATTACTTTTCAATACCTTTGATTTCTGCATTACTTTGTTTACACAGCAAATGATATCACAAAATATGAATATCGCTTAGGACGCTTACTATTATTATACT
>WFKH01010931.1:5019171-5073605 GCA_016163765.1 Magallana hongkongensis | reverse complement strand
AGGCATATTTTCGGTAATTTTACGATGGGAATTTAATAAGTTTGAATCGCCCATGGGGGGGTCCCTCCCCCCCCCCCCCCCCCCCGATCGGCGCATGTCCTTTACATTTGTGTACGGTGGGGTCAGATTTTACCTGTATTTAAACATATGCAGTAATTAATGTACGGATTTGTTTACTTAAACCTATTAATTTATAATTATTTATTAATGTATAAATTGATATTGTAAAAAAAAAATTATTATGTAAAAAAAAATCATTGGTGCGACCATGTTAGGCAGAAATTAATGTGAACATTTATATCAGAAAACGGCTTTATATGGTCTAACTACCAAATGATGGCCACTGCAGAGTTCACTCATGCCATATGTTAATTAATTGTCCCCCTTTCGTTGAGACACCATACAGTAGAATATCCATATAAAGGAATCATATAAAGAATATGTATATTAGTGAATTTTTATATAATAAAAACATAAACTAGCGAATTACAATTTTCTCACATTCTGGATAAATGATGGAAAAATCAATAAATGACAACACCCCTTTCAGTTGCATTTTGCATGGTATAATTATAAAGGAAATCCAAAATATTCCAGCTCCAAAATTAGCTTGGTAAGTTACCCTGAATTTTGACAGAAACATGAATAAGGAATAAATTTTCATGGAAATTTATCTAGTCTCGTGTGTTCATAAAAACAATTGCTTTTTGCGCACTATAAATTTTAGGACCGAGTTTGCCTATAAGATTTACTTTAAAATTTTACCATTTTACCAATGCAGATTTCCATATTAAAATTTGTGAAAGCCTACAATAAAATATCTTTTACAAAACAAAGTCTGCAAGAGTCAAAACATTGGGGGAGGGGGTGTCAATTAATGCAAGTACAAATTCTAGAGGGATGTAATTTTCCGGATATAGATTGTCTGTGCATTAAAACGCATAAATTAGTTTTTCGTATGGCGGGGAGATGTTCATACAAACAATAATATTTATTTTATAATGTTATTAAAACACTGAGTGAAAGAAATATATTGTACTTTGTCACAATGGAAGAGGTTTGTATATGTGTAATTTATTTTGTTGTAGTTAATAAGTGTTGCGTTGTTTTAAAACACTGCTCGACATTGAAAACAACATCACATGGAATTCCTCTTACAGATTCCTATAAATAGAGACTGCACTTCAATAAAAGGAAATTCTGTTATGTATTATTTCCAAATTGGATATAAACAGTACATTATTTTAAAAAAACTCATTGAAGATTCTTTCTTTTTAACCTTAACTCACCAATATCCAATATAAAAGCATGAACAATATACCCTAATTTAAGAAAAAAAAAAAGGCAAGTAAGTTTGTTTACATTTAGATTCACATGGTTGGAAATTCAATCCATGTGAAATGAAGGTTTTGGCATGCCTAAGTCAATTTTCTGAAAAACTAGATAATTATCTAATGTAAACCGAGATTCCTCTGACTCTGTTACCCACTGCTTTTATATAAATATTATTATTACGACAAGTCCCCCGCACATGTCATTTGTTGGCTGTAATACATAAATAGATTACATAATACATGTTTTTGTAGGCTGTATGTAAAAAGTTGTAGATTATATGAAAGAATAATTGAGTATAGAGATATGTTTGTAATTTAGGTCGCCCAGGTATCCCCTCTCAAGAAAGTTCCATCCAGATGTAAACGTGGACTAGCAGCCAGATTGGCGGCCAAAAAAGAAAAAGTGAGTGAAGAGAATGATTCGTCAGAGATCAGCGAGGAGTCGGCTGTTTATTCCACACAGGTGGCACGAATGCTCAGCAAACGAAGGCTTCCAGATGCGAATCAGCTTCAGTTGTCAAGTAAGCTCATGATACACTTAAATATAATTCAACTTGTTATCCGCACTAATAGTAATTCATCGATACCTGTAGGAAAGACTCAGCTATGTAATGGTTTCCAAGAAGTGACAGTATACATAAGTTGACTAGGATATAGGGCAACATTGATAACGTAAGCCCCACAGGGATGAAATTTTGACCAAATCTATATTAATTGACAAAATTCACTGATATCCCATAAGGTTTCGAATTCATAAAAGCGCTTTGGAAAGTTGATGAACAAGGCAGAATTTGATTCAATACTCTATATTGTAATTAATGCATATTACCGGTAAGTATTGTATGCAAATTATGTCAAAACAATGAATGAAACTAATGTGATGATCATGTTTAAAGGTGATGACAGTGATGAAAATGATGAAATAATTCCCAGCAAGAAATCTAAAGCCAAGAAAAATTCAGAAAAAGGGATGAGCCCAAAAGTCAGCATTCTTCTCTCCGATGAAGAAGAGGATATATCATGGTTTGTTTTCCTCCATTGCACACTGTCAAATTTTGTTTATTTACTAGCTGATTTCAGCTAATTTCTAGAGATTTTAGAGAAAATAATTTGAGAAAATAATTTGTAAGTGCTCTAAAAAGGATACAATGTATTTTAGAAATTGTTGGTGTTGGGTTCATATTTTAGCTAATTTACAATATATGAAATACATATTATGTTTTATCATTAAGAAACCAAATAATATCTATCAAGAATATTTAATATTCATTGATTTCTTGATTTCTCTCAACAAACAGAGCTTATCACATCAAAAATTGATTTCATTACATACATCATTTTGGCTTGTACCATAGCACACCATCAGAAAAAAATTCCTCCCCTGCTGACTGTCTGAAGTCACCCTCCCCACCCCCTCCCCCGGATCCCCCTGTAGATGTCCCTGTCCGCCCCAAACGACCGTGCATGTCCAAGGCCATAAAGTAAGTGATGTTTCAACTTCAAATTAGACTTTGATATATTCTGTAGTCTGTAGTTATTTTTGTGAGATATTTGAAAAATTCAGGTAAACTTTGGGTATGTTGAAGTGATTTGGAAGTCCCAAACTATTTCATTTTTCTTAAAATATTTTTCCTAGATATCGTGAATCCTAGTTCATCATGAAGTTTTCTGTCCATTCCATTGAGTTTGAAATAATGAGGTCTGACTGTAAATACCAGGTGTATGTAGGTAAAATTTAACAATATGGTTTTGATGTCCTTTCTACTCAGTCTTTTGTTTGGTTACAGACAGCTGTCCGACGCTAAATCTTACCTCCAGAGGGAGCTGTCCATGCTGAACACTTCCTGTACGGATGTGGATGATGTGATTTGTCTGGATGACTCCCTGGATGAAAAATCCATATTTTTCTTTGTGCAGTGTAATGCAGAGTTACAAAAACATAGACTGGGAGAGGTAACACATTTTTTAACATTTCAAAGTAACAAAATTCTCTCCCCAAGTTTGTAAGTTTTATCAGAATTCACATACACAATTCATGCAATGCAGATTAAAGAAACATGAAGTGAACTTTTGACCACTGGTCGTATGCAAACCATGTCATTTTCAACTTGTTTAGTTGTGTGAACTAGATATTTTGTTAGCCCATGATTTTGTCATTATTGAACCCAATTTTATTACAGTGGGACCCCTTTAAGAAGTTGATAGACACCATTGCTGAACAACAAAAAATATCTTTTGGTGATATTATGTTATCACTGAATGATGTGACTATTCGTCCCTCAGACACACCAAATTCTGTCAACCTCAAGTCGGCAGACACAATAGGTGGGTATAGGTTTTGATGTTCTTTTATGGACAGTATTTGTCATATCTGTCTTCTGTCCTTCCATCACACTTTATGCTTGTCTTTCAGTGATGTACAAAAACTCAGGAAAAGACTTTGGTGATGAGGATAGTTCAGATTTATCAGGGATTCAGCTGGTTGTTCAAAGCCGAAACTCCAAGAAGAAACTGGAGTTCAAAATTGATCCGGTAAATACATGTTCCTGATAAAAGTTGAAATTATTTATTACTCATTGAAATGTCAATTTCATTTCTCTAAATATTTTGTTATCGTTTCCTCTTATAGATGGCTCCTCTTCAGTTGCTCATCAACAAATACAGCATACAGACAAAAACTGACCCATCCCACTACCGCTTGCAATTCGATGGGGAAGATGTCCTACCACAGGATACCCCTGCTGATTTAGAGCTCGAGGATGGCTTTTGTCTGGACATTATAGAAACCACTTAACAGAATTGTCAACTCTCTGCTTAAGAGTTGGATTGTGAAAGAAATTAACTCTCTCTGGTCAGTTTTCTCTTGTGACCACAATTGTCAAATTGTTTTATTCCAAACCTTGATGTGCCAAAAAATACATATACATTGATATACATGTACTGTTATTACCTGAAAATCTTTGTTGTAATTTTTCTATCACTTCAAACTTAAACACACCATTTGGAATTTTAGCTTCAAATATTCATATGTAGATACCTAATATTTTGTTGTTTTATAAGTACATGTACATGTATACATGTGTTTGTAGATCCCTTATCATAATGTGTATTTTCTTTAGAAGAGATACATTTCAATGTTAAAGTCATTGGGCATTAAGTGTATCAAGAAAATAAGTTTGTACATCTTCAATTGCTTCAAAGATGCATTAAATTTCAACATAACTCTCCATCCTCTGCATTAGGAAACATTCCTGTCTGTGTGAGAGCACTTACTGGTAAATGTTATGTACTTGTGTAAATGTCACTTACATGTTCTTGTACCATACCAAATTAACATTTACATGTACCTTTAAGTTTTAATAAAGTGAATTTGTTAACAGTATCTAGATATTTGTTTCTATTTTTTAATTTTTAATAAATTTATTAATACGTTTGGTTCATGTAACTCAATGCTAATTACTATTTAATGATTAAGGATAATTTTGCAATAATATATGTACACACTAGACAATACATCTTAATGCCAGGAAGGTTTTGCTGTAAGGGTACTTTACGTTAGCAGATCAATTTTCCTCTCTAACTGGATGATGCTATGGCAATGGCCTGGCTATGGTTACATTAGACAGTGCTGGATGTTGAACAAAAGTCACAAAATTGAAGCTACACTATTCAAATATTAGAGACTGTTTTAAAGAAATGCAGAACAATAAATTTTCAGGACTTGGAATTTCATCAAATGATCCCTGTGCATCACGTTTGAAGGAAGTTATCTCCCATGTGCTATAGCTTTGAAAAGCCATATTTTATCAATCATCTTGATTGGACATCATTCATAGAGACATCATTGCATAATATTAAGTCCAGAAATTTTGGTAAAAGTAGCTTCATTTCATATGACTATATTCAGGAATGTTGAATGACTGTAAAAGGTTTGTAAGTGTTTTAAACATTTAATATTTACTCTCTCTCCATAAGTACATTTATACAACATAATCTCTTTTCTAAAGACACACACACCACTGATGACATGTAAAATATGCCAAATGCACAGAATGTCATTTCCATTTGCACCTACGCCAACAATAAGTCATTCTGCTGATATGACAAGATCTTGCTTTTTGACTTTTCAAGACAACAATAAATTGAAATGATTTGATGACTGAGTTGATATCATGAAGGGCTACCATGATGGTGCTGTGTTGGCCAAACGCCTCATCCTCCTGCAAATGTAAACAGAAAATGTAAACAGAAATGTAAACAGAAAATGTAAACAGAAAATGTAAACAGAAATGTAAACAAAGTTTACAAAATATATGAACCCTATATACGTACACTGTATCTCTCCAGGTTTCACAAAATTTTAATACGTGTAGTGATAAGCAGGAAACAATTCACTAAACTGGCCAAAAGTAAACAATTGAAAGTGGTCATAGTAAAACCCTATTAAAACATGGAATTAGCAGTGTACATGAACAACATATAACCTTGTGTTTCTGTCTTGGTCGCGGATCTTTTTCTCCATTTCTGCGTCTGTGAGGGTTTCTAAGAATGGACACCATGCATCTGCTTCATTTTGATTTCTGATGGCAACCTCAACAATCGGCAACGGCTGCTCGCTGCAATATACACCACGCACACTTTAAACACATATCTAACAGGTGGTGGAAACATTTCCTTTCATAAATAAACAAAAGCTCTCCTTCACAATCTGCTCAAGTGCACAGTAGGAAGGTTACTCTTGTCTTTAATATTTTGTAGTGTCAAGATAGGTAAGCTTAAATTGCAAAAAAAAAATAATAACTGAGATTCTTATTTACCAATTCAACCTTACATTTTATTTCAAGAAAAGCTCCTTACCTGAATGCGTAGGTTCTTTGATGCCAGCTCAGCTGCCCTCTTATGCTGTATGCTATACATGTGACAAACTCTCCACCAAGCCCTGAAATAAGGACAGGAAAAATGTTCACAACTGTGAAACAAGTAATTTGTTAATTCAAATTGGGAACTCATCCCAGCTGAAGAGGAATGAATGATTAGGAGGCTAGATTACACACCAAGCTCTGCACACAGGGTCTGAGCAAAGTCCTCTGGTGAGTTATCTGATTCAGACATGTCCCATTCAAACTGGTCCACCAAGGATATGTTGCCTACATGAATATTCAACTGCAAAGACAAGAGATTGTTACTCCGCAATGAATGAGATTAATGAACACCCTAGTTCATGATACAGTACTAACAATTTTTTTGCACATACTAAGGAACTGTCAGACAGACCTTTAGAATGACTCTCTGGTCCTTTTGTTCCTCCAACAAGTTTTCCTGAGGGTATGCCTCAATCTGTTGTCGAATGGCCTGAGATATGGCTGGTATGAAGTTGATGGGGTTCAGATCTAAATCATCACACAGAATCTCTGCGAACTGCTCAGGAGTGATGAGGCTCTCTGCATAATAAACAAGACATATTTGAATAGTTATCATAGTATACATGCTGGTACATGCATGTTGGCCCCTTATACCAAAGTTTTACTGCAGTAAATTTAATCTACATTTAGTTTTGTCTTTTACCATTCTTGTTCCAGGTGAAGCAATCTCGGAGCTTCTGACCCTCATACTCCATATCCAGACGGATGGGAACAAGCTGTTCTTGTTGATTAGCATTGTCATGGATACCAGCTGGATCAGTGTCATCAAAACTGAAAATCACCGAAATACAGATTCACACATTACAATTTATAATAGATGTAAAATAAAACTGATTAAAAAAAATCAAAATTACATGGTACATGTACATGGTATCGAGTATTCTCTTCCCGATTTGAATTTAAAATACATGTACATGTAGTGTTGGGGTTTTTTTTTACTTTTTGCCTACCCCTATTAAATTTAAGAACAATACAAAGCTACACAATAAAACAGTTAAAAGCAGATGTAGTGTTGAAGAAATAATTTACCATTGCAGTATGTTCAATCTGATATTTGTACAATGATGGTGATTTTACATTGTCACTCCTTACCACATGGGGAAGGTTCGGACTTGCTTCTTTCCTAATCTGTTTCTGTTGATTGGGGTAGCACAGGGAACTGCATCCAGATGGTGTGAGCTGCTAGGAACTGTGGGAACCCAGTTGTTCCGCTTGGATTTGTAATCACGGCTACTGTAATGTAACCATAAGTAGGATGCCATATAATAAAGATTGTTCAATCAAATCTCTACAGATGTTAACATTTGCAAGTAGTTGATAAACATAAACATACTGGTATACAAACTTCATATCAAAAATTCAATTTAAATGCTACATTGGTTGTGAATAGTTATATTCTGACATGATAAAACCATCAAACTTCCCCATCTGTAGATTTGCTGCTGATTAAAGCGAGACGCATGCTAAAGCCTTTTGAAATATCCAGATTACAACAATATTTCCGACTCTATTGACATTTGTTCTTACATTTGGTAAGAAGAGTCACTGTTGATGGATACTGTTTTAAACATGTCATCATTTCCTTCAAAGATGGCGTCCACTTCACTGGCCTTCAACAGTGTGATGTTGGTAGCTAGGGATGGCGCTCCTGTGTCTGTAAGAGAAGGCAAGTAATAGGAAATTCCTATATTCTTCTTTTGATTGATGGTAGATTTTAATGGGTTTTTAATTGATATAAATCCCCATACAATATTTGATTTTGTTCTTTGTCAATATACTGTGGAATCATTAGATTTTTGTGGTGGCTCAATTTTCGTGGAATTTGTTGGTACCTCTCATCCAGGAATTAACATCCTTCACGAATTGATAAATTAGGGTAATAAAATCATATTTCTTTTTGTAGGTATAAGAAAATAAACGAAATTACCTCCCCACAAACCAGTAAAATTTAAGCAATCAACGAAAATTGGCACCCACCAATTTTAATGATTCCACAGTATCTGGGTAAAAATACCCGGTAAATGACTTGTCAATGAAAAATATTCAACATTGAATTCAATCATACTTCACAGACAGCTCATTGCTTTTTTTTTCTTAAGAATTGTCAAAAAAAGTAAAGAATGAGAACTGAGTTGATGATATTATGTAATTGTTTTCATATTCACATCTAAGAAATACATACTGAGTTCAGCTATTCTTTTTCTCTCCTCCACAGTAAGCAGCCTCCTCCACATAGATGGGTACTTCTTGTAGAGAGATCCCCTGAACATCCGCAAATAATTTCCAACCTGATAGAGCATTAAAAGAAGATTACAAATGTCACAGTCAGTTTGTTACCAAGCTCAGTTGATAAAGCACTTGACTAGTGACTTAATGGGCCCATCGAATCTTGGTCTGCCCTGTCCTTATTTTTCCCATTCCTTAACTTTTAATTGGTGCCCTAACAAGCCCCAAGAACTGACAGGTTAACTCTTGCACATGGAAAGAATCTCAGTTGATGGTGCACCCGACTAGAGATTCCGGAGGCACCAATTCAAATCCTGGTCTGGTTTGTCGTTATTCCTTCCCTCGTATTACACAAATAAATTCCCTATTGTCTTTTTACCTTGGTGAGGTGATCAGTCTGGTTATACAGTTTAAACAATATGTCAAATATGAAAGATATCAACCCACAGAATGCCAAAATAAATGTGTTACTGGCATGCGACCAGTTCTCGCCGAGTACCATTTCTCGCCAGTGCATTGTTACGTCATTTTATCAACACATAAAATTATATCCAAAAAATGACGTAACAATGCACTGGCGAGAAATGGTACTCAGCGACAATTGGTCGGATGCCAGTATAGCAATAACAATTGTGTACAACAATTAATAATGCCATATTATATAAAATCACAGGCCTCTGAATTTTTATCAATAAACCATTCAATTAGAGTTCATGGTGAAATATATATATATAAATACACCCCTTAATATACACCTGGTGTATTTATGAATGCAGGTGGGTAAACGGAAAGACAGTGAGTGCGTTCATAGTTCTGCCATTGGTAGACAAAAGTTGCTGTTGGTAAAATTAACTACCAATGGCATGTCATTGGTACCAATGTTTTTTGCCAATGGTATATTTTTGTGCAGATGATCTAGAGTGTGGGAAGTATTGGTAAATGACGTCACAACTCATTATAGACATGGCGGCGAAAATCAAGACATTAGATCCTGGTTTTGGGAAAGCGATTTTCGCTCCAACTATGATGACTGGGATGCAATCAATGATGAAAATGTTGTTGTTGTATAATTAGGGCAGTAAAAAGATGTTTGTTGTTTGACATGTTTACAAAACTGTAATCAATTTTACCAACGTTTCCATTGTTCCCCCATTGGTAACATTGGTAAAATCAATAGCATTTGTATGCCAAAACTGTTCAGGGTTTATCGGTACAATTGGTACCATTGTCATCCAACTGCAACAATGGTTATTTGAAAGTTGGTACCACTGGTAGAACTATGAACGCACCCAGTGATAAATTCAGAAGTCTGTGAATAAATTATAAATATTTTGGATTATCCTACATCAAGTCTAAGATAATCATGCATTCTTTCGTTATAAAAAAAATGATTACCTCTGATCCAATGTAATAATATTCGCCATCCTCCTCTATCTGAAAAGGTTTCGGCTTTTCGCCGAAAGTCTTTGTGCCAAACATCGCCATATTTAGTAAACAGCGCCCTCTATCATCAGCGTTATCAGGGCAGGGGAACCAGTCAATCAAGCAGAAGCTTTTACTTTCGCTTTGCCTGTTTAAACCGGTCAAGGCGAAGTTCACGCCGCATTTAAATGTTTTTTGTTCTGCATCATGACTTTGTCAAGGACGGTATTTATATGAACAATTAAGTAAGAAGTGCTGAATTGTGAAACACAGAACTTATTTTAGAGAATTCAAGGATCTTTATAAATATAGTTGTGACTCGGCAGAACAGACCAGTAAGCTTCTCTCTCTCTCTTTCTCTCTCTCTCTCTCTCTCTCCTCTCTCTCTCCAAAGGCCTTTAAATTTCTATCAATAAATTAAATCAAATCAATAAGCCTTTAAATTTTTGATATATATATACAGTGTAAATATATACCCTCTAGGCACTACTGCAGTATAGTCTTTATAAATACATAAGTGTATATGTATAGAGAGAGGTACATGTATATATATCACCCTTACCACACATTTAATGGCTTATTGAAATTCAGAAGCATTCTCTCTCTCTCTCTCTCTCATGTTCTGTGTGCACTATTGTAAAGGGATTCTTTATTAGGGACCAACTCAAAATAGTTTCTTTTGATATAACGAGATACGTGTACTATGTACTTGTCTGTTCTGGACTCTGAATTAGAAATAAATGATCTGTTCTGTTCTGTACTAATGTAGAGTTTATTACTTATTCTTTCTAACAGGATGTTTAATTTCAGCTGAGTTTTGGCTTGGCTTGACATTTGGACTGAATCCTTCCACAGACCTCTGAATTTCTATCAATAAGCTGTTAAATGTTATATGGATAGGGTAATATGTACTCTTACCATTGAGATGGTCAGACCAGTTTGATCACTGGTGTCAGATAGCTCAGTTGGTAAAGCACTTGACTTGAGATTCAGGAGGCCCAGGTCCGAATCCTGGTCTGGTCTGTCATCATTTCTCCCATCCTGTTACCTCTGGTGCCATGCCAACCTATTGAACTCAGACAAATGAAAGAACCTAGGATGTTGATCATCGAAGGGGAAAATCATTTTTTTGGGGGGGGGGGGGGGGGGGGGGGTTAGTTATGTGAAGGTCAGACCAGTTTGAATATATCAGCCCCAGATATCTGGTAGAGTACCACTGGAATCCTGGTCTGGTTTGTCATTATTTCTCCCATCCCAATACTTTTATATAAATACATTTATATAAATACATATATATTTATATGAGAGGGGTACACCCTTACCATGCTTACCATACATGTACATCAATAGAAATTCAGAGGCCAATGGCTCTTCAGGTGAAGAAGTCATTCAAAATATGAAGCTGAGTCCAAAAATTTATATTATGGCATGTAATGTGTATAATCTGACCAAAATATTTAATGCAATTACAACTGGTATGTAATGCTTTCCTTTCCTACCAGGCAAACAAAATTATACCTTGGAAAATTTTCTGGGTCTGTGCATGCGGTTGTTTCTGGGTTGACAGAGAATCTTTATATTTGCAAGGGTCCAAGACCAATTTTTAGGTAACTTTACCATGTGAATTTTAAAATTATTGAATTAAGTTCAAATTGTCCATTTTGGTAGAGATCCTTTAGTTGTAGAGCACCTATGTTATTAACAATATGTCATGCAAACTAGGTCGTCACATTTTTATTACCATTGCCAGCAAGGGTAGATCGACAACATGGAACAGCTCTGTGGTAGAGCTGACCCCTCATACAACAGTCCTGGGTTTGATTCCTGTTCCAATAACACAGTTGTAATCTCCAATTATTTCATTATGATTCTCTTTCAAGACCCTCTCCCTCTCTTTTTCTCATGGTTCACAAAATCAATCATTTGCTATAAGCCCATTGATGGCATTGACTTGTAGATCTTTTAAAGAGTTAAAGTAAAAACTGATGGTTATGAAGCAAAAATGTATTAAAGGAAAAGCAGCAAGGATCCAGTCGTAACTGGCTATAGTTATGCTGTATTTATTTCATTTGGCTATTCTGTAGAACAATCAATATAGGAATGATTTGATTGGTTACTCTCAACAAAGGTCATTAAGTAAAGTGTTTAGGTAAGGGTTTGATCAAAATTTTGTTCCTTTATAAAGATTGTCTGATAATAGGGACATTTAAAAGTAAAGCTAAGTAAAAATAAAACCATGGCTCAACTAACTTTTCTTGGTGTATTCACGATAGAAATGTATATCTTGTACATACATAGTTCAGGATTGAGAGGTTTAGCAGCTAGCTAGACCAATGGGTAAGCGTACTTGTACATTAGAACTATGCATAGTAGTTCACAATACTTTTCTTGTTTTGCAGTTATAATGTGTACTTGTACTTGAAAATGTTTTAAATGTAATTTTTTATATCCCTTCTTTTATTATGAGTCTTGATAGTCACAGTCAAAAACTAAAGATTGCAAGTGTTATTTTATTGAACACATATCGTTTCAAGTAATCATTTATGTCTATTTTTTTTTTTATCACAGATGATTAAGAGTCATTGCATGTTTTGTAAGAGGAGATAATCATAAATGTATTAAAACCTCTACAACACAATGCAAATTAGTTAAAATTTATGTTTCTTTATATCAGTATTTGCATTAAATGGCTTTAGAAAAATATTTAAACACATTTGTTTAAATAAATCGCCAACAAAATAATATAAGCCAGAGCAACAAGTTTGACCTTACGGGTATTTTGCAATCTACATGTCAGATTGTATGTTTATTCGTGTACATATGTGTAAAAATTCGTCATTACAAAAACTGATGATATTATGCACATACTTTTCTTTCTACACGTACATGTTGGTTTGCTAAACCTCTCTAATGAGATAAAAAAACATTTCATAGGTATTTATTCTGTTCAAAGTTCATCCCGAGTCACTCAAGCTTAAAGCTCGCTCAAAACACAAAAGTACTAATTCCATTCTACAAGTAATTACACTGTGCTAACAAGTAAGCAAAAAATATTTTCGTGCCTTTTTCAGGGTATGTCCAGCCCAAAGAAGTTGCGTCTGATGACCTACTTATCGTCGGGGATTCCCATCCAGGTGTTTGAGGTGCTCCTGCACTACCTGGAGGAAGTGACTGGGATGGAGGGGTACCTGATCACTGAGTCACGATGGAGTGGGCCCCCAGCAGAACGGGGCGACCCTTTTGTTGATGATATTGCTGATGTTGGTAAGTGGGGTGGGGGGATTTGTTGATGATAGGAATTAAACATGATGAATTCACTAATAATGAATAGTTCTTTGAAACATATATTTAAGTATACATGGTTACACATATAGATTTGCTTTACCATATTTCAGATATATCATTTTTTTTAATTAAAAAAATTTAAAAACATTTTTGATGGCAAGTAAAGAACCTATTCCGTTGATAACAATTTAAGTCTGACATTACTCTTCCAGTATTAAGTACATAATTATTGCTGTGTCAATGTAGCTTATCTTTTACTGGATTTTTTTTTATAACTCAGTATTTATGTGCAGTTCAGCTTACCTGCGCCTGAAGCACGACAAAAACCAATACATGGAGTTGTGTCCAGTAGCACCTATCCACAGGCATGAGAAAGGGGGTGGAGAACCAGTTTACTTCTCTGATCTTGTGGTCAACAGCAGCAAAAAGCAAGCACTCTTGTTTTGTTTTACATGTTTACAGCTGGAAGCACTAATTAAATAAACTGGGTTACAGTTGTCTGGATTTTTTTTAAAGGAATTTTTATTCCCCATATACATGTAGGTCAGTTTATGGCAACTTCGTGGACTTAAAAGGACAGACTTTTGCCTTCAACGATCCAATCTCACTGAGTGGAAGTCTTGTTGTTCTAGGCCACCTGAAGAAAAACGGATACAACTCCTCTTTCTTTGGCAATATGCTTCACTCAGGTAGGTCCCAGTCATAGAGCGTTACGTGTAACACCTTTGTATCTTATTCTCTTCTGTTGTTTTTACTTCACCTACACTTCACAGGTTCCCATCTGAAGTCCATTAAGATGATTCTGGACAATCAGGCAGATGTTGCTGCCATTGATTCCAATGTCCTGAAATTTTATCTACAGCAAAACCCACAAGACGAGGAGAACTTGACAACTGTGACCTCACTAGGACCAATGCCAATCTACCCAATTGTTTTCAACTCTCGACTTAGTGGTATAAGCTTGTAGATCATGTCTTGTTCTTCATACCTAGTACACTTTACGCAGATCAAGTGGTGTCATAAGAACATTACCATTATATTATGAAAGATAAGGATATTTTTTAAGTCTGAATTCTTAGTCGACCATATTTTCATTAATTATTACCTTATGTTGCCATCACGACTTAGCAGGTTATATTTTCATTATTGACTAGGCAGCTTATGTTGTCATCATGACTCTGCTTAAACATTCCTTATGTTGTCATCATGACTCTGCTTAAACATTCCTTTTTCAAAGCAGTAAAATGTGCTCTGGCCTTATCTATTTTTCTATTTTAAAACATTAACTTATGATACTTGGTACATAATTGTATTTTAATGAGAAATGCATGCACTGTTTATGAATAAGACCTTTGACCTTGTTTATCCAGACTGTGTTTTGATATAAATTCTATAAACTACATGAAATCCACAACCATCTTCAATATATTTCCATTTTCTTTTTGTTGTAAAGAAAGTGTATTCTTTTTCAGCCAACTTGAAGAAAAAGATCTCTGAGGCTCTACTAGAAATGCACAAGTTACCAGAATGGCAACCCCAGTTAGAGGAGTGGAACATCGAAAGGTACACGGAGATTGACGACTCTTTGTACGATCTGGAGACGAGTCTGATGGAGCTTTGTAAGGGACTAAGTTTATCCAGTGTCTACTACTGAACTACCGCAATGTACTGTGCAATAACCACCTCTATGTACTGTAGTGATAATTTTACCACTATACCGGTATAAGGGGAAATAGCTCATTAGTTACCATGTATTTCTCAGCATTCTTGTTTTGTGTTCAGTTTTAGAGGTAAAAACAAAGTGATGCCCGAGTAATTCAGTTCTGTCTGTGATTGGAATTTCTAGTTTAGATTACAAGGCTTGGCTTTGCATTCTGTGTATCCGTGTTATCAGGTGAAATTCTTTACAGTCAAAGACTGTCTGTTGAAAAATCTCATAACTTAAGATATGGGACAGTTGTATAAGTCATCATTTAAAGGTTGTAGATGCATGTAGTTGATATTAACAATCATTGATTTTTTATTTGTTGCCAAAGAAATGCTTTTCAGCAGTATAGATAAATAAAATAAATTGTTTAATTTTTAATGCTTAAATTTTCAAAATCATTTTGATTATTTGATGGGAGATTAAAAAAGCTAGTTTAATAATAATTTAATAATAAGGTTGCTATCAGAATAGCAAAGGATATAATTTTTATTATTTATTATGATTTTACTTTGTCTACATTATGTTTTTAATTAAAGGGGTTTCAAAAAGTGTACCGTTACTATAAGTATTGCATAAAATATACATACATATTTTATTTAATACCACAGCTTTATTTATATCACAGTCTATGTATTATTCAAATAAATTTTTAAATTTATGTACAATGTAATCGTTGGTTTTTTGTACGAAGCTGAGCAAGGTATGAGTATTTACTGGCAACAGAATACATGTATACGTCACACAATACTACTGAACGCCCAGGAAGTAGTGAAACCACCGATAGTAGTTCATCAGTTGTGTAGATGGCTCAAGGAAGAACCTGAACTTGATAATTCCTATCACTTTGAGGTTCACATTAGGATTTCTTCTGTTTGTCTCTCTACTAATGTTTGCTTGTCCTCCACAATGTATATGTATCCAACAGAGTTCTAGACAGAATGCCAAAAGTCTGAGACTAATTGGAAGCTCTCTTCAATGTCAACTAGCCAGATATATCTAGCCTGGTCATTCTAGAATTGTCTGCATCATCTGAGCCTGGGGTCGCTGACGGTACACATATGGGTCATTGAGCATGTAGGACACAACAGAACTGGGTCGCCCTTGTAGGATTTCATCAGGAGCAAGGTTCTCTGTTGCCGAAATAGCATTTGGAGAAATGTGGTGAACATCTGCCGCTAAACTATCTTGCACAAAACGCAGCATATGCTTCACTTCTTCTAGACGGAAAAGAGACTGTAAAATAATGCTGGGATTTAATGAGAAATCCAAAAAGATCATCAGAAACTTGAAATAGGATTGCTTTTACATTCTAATAAGACAACTGATTCTAAAATTTTGTCATAATGTCTGAATTGTAATGGTTACTTCGGTATTAAAGGCCAGGTAGAAATTATCCAGTCGGGGGTCTTCCTCGATGCAGGTCTTTAGTTTGGCCTTCAGGAACTCAGTCAGGGGGGTGCCAGTCATAAAGATCCGTGCCTGAGTGACCTCCACTAACTTCTTGTGCATGACCATGGTCATCCGTCCAAAAATTGCCTCATCCACCGTACACTGATTTAAAGACAATGACATTGGAGAAAGAGTTATTTCCCTTGTGTTCTTATAGTCTAAGCTCCCCCCCCCCCAAAAAAAATGTTTAGTTTCCCAAGCACTGCTGCATCAGACCAAATGCTGCTACATTCATACATTTCATTGCCATATCTTAAGGGGAAATGAAATAACTCAATTTTTAAGCCAAATCGAGAAACTGAGTTACACTCATTTCTTTGGCAATAAAAAATAAAATGCCTGCCGGTCACATTGTATTTTGACATTTTTGTACCAAGAAACAAGTTTCATTTGTTTTGGCCTTAGAATCAGACAGCTGTAGCTATATGTACCTCAAAGTCGGGAATGACTCCCAGTTGGCGGGGTGTGCGACTTTTGGTCCTCTGGCTGTTGCCTGTGGCCCCTCGGCTGCTGTTTCTGTTTGTGTACTCCAGAGACTCCATAGTGATGACTAGTAGGTCTTGCAAGGAGTCAAGCATCCCAATAACATACTCTATCTGGGCGGCCATACTATGTAACATCCTCCATGATTCCACGAGGTGTACCTTATCCTACGTGAAAATCAGAATCTATCATGAATTCAATTGAACTTGATGAAAGGCATTTGTATTCATAAAGTTCAAGGCTAAGTGCTCATTAGTTGTGTGGGAACAGACATACTCTTTTAATATTATTTAAAATCTTGAGTATTAGTTACTGTAATTATAAATTTGGACACTAAACTTTCATTTTCATTTCGGCTAACTAGAATTACTTGATTCATCAGGCTTTTAAGCAGCAGCCCTCGGTGAACGGTCATCCAATCGCAGCGATCCTTGGAGACGGAGATCATCCTATCCAGGAACTGCTGGGCCTGGCGGACATTGGTCGCGTTCATAGGGTCGCCGCCATTGGTCGGTCCCCCATTCTGATAGTGGAAGGCTGCCTGCAAATCATGTACAAACCATCTTTGTACAGTATGATAAATATTGTGAATTTGAAGATTTTTAAACTGGAGAATAAAAATTTCTGCCTTTATGAATTAAAATAATCTTAGCGTTAACAGTTACCCTGTCTCTTGAGAGAAAGACACTCTGGTAAAAGGCTACAGGATTATCAGGATAAAAGATCTCAGCACTGAAAGATAAAGAAAAATAATATGCATGGAAATGATGGACAATTCACAGTAAGCTTTTAAAAGAAGCTGTCATTCATAATTAGGTGTACTTACTCTAACTCATCATCTGTGATAAAGTGAAGTAAGAAATATTTCCTTACAGGAACATATCTCCAGTGGTCCATCAGAATGAATGCCTGTAAATGTAAACATCACAGCTTACAAGTACATATAAACTCTATTTCATGTAAACAATAAAAGGGGGAATAACTCCACCATTACTTCTTGTCTACTTAATACAAATTCCTTTTGCTGTCTTAAGAGTTTCAAATGATGCTTAGTCCGATATGCAATGGAATTTTTCAAAAAAGACATGCATGTAAAGCTGTTTCAAATGTCAGTACAAAACTGACTGAATCACTGATTTCCTTATTTAATTCTTTAACAGTTTCAGTCCTGTGTAATTTTACTGGTTTTCCCCCTGTGTCTGTTGAGGTTGTGCATACCTTTAGAAAGACAGGCTCACTCCTGGAGGTGGCCCCCACCAACATGTCCATAAAGGCCTGCTTCCTGGTCACCACCTCTTCCCAGGACCACTTCATCTCCCCAAAAAACACCCCCACCACCGGGATCGTGTTCTTCATCACCAAGTCATGTACATGGTTATACACTGTAAACAGAGAAAGACCTAGTCATACACATCACATGGTTATACACTGTAAACATAGACAGATCTAGTCATTCACACCATCTGAAACACTTTATTACAATTCATTGGGACTTTCCGGAATACTGAATATTGGGTTTTAAAAGTAGCCATTTTTTTTTCATTCTGATACATGTACACGCAATATAGAAATATTGAAATATAGACACTTTTATGGTAGTGGATTATCAGCTAAAACTTTACATGTACCAGATAATTTTGTAAAAAGTTGTGGGATTTTGCCATTTAATTTTCCTTAAATTTCTTTTGGTAAGGCAACTTTTGCATTACCCACTGTAAGGTATCTAAATTTGAATCATGCTTAACACATAGTGCTAGGACTCTATGAATCGTACCCATCATAGCGAAGAGTTGTATTCCATCCCCTGAACAGCCTGGGGGTCCCTGTATGTAATAGTGCTCATGCAGTTCAACTTCATTCAGGAATGGCTGCATCTTCCCGTACAGAATGCTGGGTCCACTCAGGGCCAGGCAGATCCCAGCCTAAGACAGAATCTCAAATACATGTAAATGCACATACGCAATATCTAATAATGAAACTTTAAACAAACACCTAAGAAATTGGAAATATTGATTCTGATATGCAATACAAGTACTAGTTATCCATTTACAAACCAAGCACAAATGTGTATTCATAAATTATGAATTTTCCTCGTTTCTTTTAAATCAAATTCAGATATACCCTGTACGTTCCTTTCCTTTGAATGTAGTCCTGTTGAACAAACAGCTGAATAATCTGGCTCAGTGGTATGAAAGCTCCAGTGTCCAAAACTCGTACAGCACTGGACGTCCCTAGAAATTGAGAGCATGGCAAAATCATAATGGCATCTCCTTAGAAAAGGGTAGTTTACTACCGGTAGTTGGATGAGAATCTGAACAAAATTTGAATTTTTATCAGAAATACCATATGCATCAACCCCATTGATTGTGTAGATAAAATTTTCTGGATCTTCCATCTTTAACTCTGTGGCCAGTAACACAGCTTCTGTCTGCTCTGGCTTCTCAAAAAACAGGTCCATTCTGAAAAAAATTTTTTTAAATCATTCTTTATTCATTGTACATGTACATGCAAAAATTTAAACATAGGGATAATTACATGCAGATACATACTTCCTTACTGTACATCATGGAGAATCATTCCAATAACATAAATTCAGTAATAACCATGTGCCTCATTTTTATCATGGATATAAATAAGACAATAAAAACGTTGTAAACAGTACTGATATATTACAATACCTCATGGCCTGCTGTCTGAGTAGAGAGACAAGTCTGGGGTAGGGGTTGGGGGGAAAGTACTGTGCTCTGGCTATCTCCAGTAAATACTCCTTCCACACTCCATCTAGATGTGTGTCCAGCATGTACTGCAAAAAGGGGAATACAAGCCACAAGATAAAAGGAATAAGAATAAAATCAATGTTGTAAGTACATGTACATGTCTGTGGTAAAGTATTCCCTCTATCTGGTAATTAACCAAAACTTACTACCCCATAGAATATACAGAAGAGGGATTCAAATAACGGGAGCAAATATTTTACTTTAACATGATCAAGTTTTACCTGGATGAGAATTGCTTCTTTTGCTATAGTTTTGCTGTAATCTCCATTTTCCATACTGTTGTTGATATCAATAACTAAAATTTGTTTAAAATAAAAAATACTGGTAAATCAAAAAAATTTTAAAATTTGAATCAAGGCACAACTAAAGACCCTCTTTAGTTGTGGATATCACATGTTTACATTATAAAACAAATTGGATTGTTGGTCTAATTTAAGAATTTTTAAGTTTTCATTTCTTATGATATTTGGGAGTAAGATGGGTTGGGTTACTCATTCTACAACTCACTAAGTTTCTCATGCAGTAGATCTTTCATATGTTCATGCTCCAGTCCATGGGAAACATCAACGTCCATCTCGGTACCCTAGAGACACAAAGAATAAACTGCTTAATCATGAAATTATCAAAGTGTATAGACATTTTATGCACAGTTTTATCGCAGTGTAAGATTGTTACCGTTGGGTCACGCCTCTGTCTGTGACGGGTCAAAGGTTGAGGAATGACCTTGGGAAATGTGTTCTTCATGGCAATCATCACCTCCTACAAATGACCTGAATTTTACTTCTATACATGTAGTTCTACTGCTACACTTAATTCTTGTCAGAATCAATTCAGCAGGCCATGAAAATTTAGCCTTAATATGTGAATGTCACTGAATGTAAATGTACTCGAGTATTTACATATACACCTGAGACATACATGTTAACTCTACCGCTTTACGCAGAAGTCTACCGCTTTTTAACTCTGTCTCCCGCCTACCGCTTTCATTAGAAAATCTACCGCTTTTCTTCAAAATATGTTTGTTGTTTTGATAAATAGCCATTTTGGAAGCCATTGTGGTCCAAAAATCTCGTCGAGTTTGAAATTAGCGCATGGCTTGAATCGGGGGCATACAAATGCTTTGTTAGGTTAGGTGAACGATAAGTTTTCAAGCATGTGTTTTACATTGAACGATGAAAGAAGCCACTTCCAGTGATTACATTAGTTACATGACATGACATGCTACCTCTTTTGAGTTCTAAATCTACCTCTTTTTCACCACTGGAGGTTAACATGTATGCCTGAGATTTATATTACACCTAAGAGAGAATACCTTTAGCACTGGGGTCTGGCTGAGAGAGTCTTCCGCTAGCTGTATGGACAATGTTAGACAGTACCAGTTGATGTCCTTTAATGTCTTTAGAGCCTAGAACAAAAATTCACAGATCACTGTATAGAACTGTAGCACTGGTATTTACATACAGAGCTCATCTTTTTACATGTGTAGAATAAAAGAGAAGTAGACTATTTACATATTAAGTGACATTGACCTTGAGGTTAAAAATGACCTAAATTAATGTTACCATTTGGACATCTAGAACTGATTCAAAGGACATCCCTTCTCCCGGCAGGAAATCCTCTACCTGGGCCACGATTATCTTCCCAGCTGTCTTTTGTTCCAGGCTTCTATCGTTTCTTTAATGTATTATAGGACAAGTAGAATAAAAAGTCTGCTACATTGAAGACTTTCTTTGTTATAGGAACCAATATTAAAATATATTTAAGGATATACAAAACTGAGTATTGAGCACATCAAATTCCTGCAACTTTTAATATGCCATTTTCAAACATACAAGAATCTTCAGATATTTTTCCCAATTGGCAAATATGATCATATCTGTTACTCACTAGATATGAGGAAATAAAACGTACAATGAACATGTACTCTGTTCAGTTATTTTTCCCAGCACATTTGTACTGAAAAATCTGATATTTTCCTCAATATGTTTGAACTTTTTTACTCACTAGATATAACAATGTGAGACTTACAGTGAACTCTGGAACAAATGCACCACAGCCTCTCTGTACAGAGCAAGGTATTCTCGGATAACTTGGAGCTGACTTGTCTGAAATGAAAAAATCAAGTTTGATAAAATTGTAATTGTTCACTCACATTCTTAGTATTTGTGAATTTAAAATACACATATTTAATGAATAATGCACCTGTTTTTACCTGTTTACAAGTACAGTGGAGCCTTCTTAAATGCAACACCTTGGTTTCAAATCGAATTGTTGAGATAAATGAATCAACATTGTTAGAATATTAGAATTTATTAACACTAACATATGTTCATGTCTGGATAAAAGATAACTGAAGCCCACTATTCTTGTACAACAGTAGTATGGAACTTAAATATCTTTGTCATATTCCAGGAGCAGTCTAAAAGGTACTATACTGTAAAAGTGGTTATTTACGAGTGGGGGAAATTTACACTAGTTAAGTGGAAAACTCAAAACCACGTAAAATACCCCCGCACGAATGGTAAAAAAATCAAAACTTTAATGTAGTTTATCAAGCATCCGTGTAATTAATACCCACGCGTATTGTTATACTATAGAAAACGCATACTTAACCACCATCGTAAATAACCACTTTTACATTAAATGGTATCAGTGCACTGATAGTTTATTATTTGTTTTGGAACTAAATGTAATCTAAGGTATATGAAATAAATACACATGTGTTATGTTAAAGTTGATGATGATTTGAATGACTTACACTGGAGAAGCCCTTCACCATGTAACGCACTGACTTATTCTGCTCCATCAGTAGATATAACAGCCCTACAGTACTGTGTAGGAGTCTGAACAACTCAAACGGAAGCTCCTGTGCATAGGAATCTCTGAAAGGAAAAAATATATTTTAAAATCTGTCAAAGCATCACTGATTAAAAACTTGTATACATGTACATGGTCATGTATATGTACTAACAAATATTCAATCATAGAAAAAGATATGCAGTATTTTTATCTTTCTGTATATACATTTGTGATACAGAAAGACAAAGGACGGACCTGTCCAACAGAAGGAGTATGATGGCACAGTACACAGCGTCACACAGCTCCGCATGCATATGATGGCCTGCTATCCTCTTCTGGAAGTGCGACCTGACAAGGAAAAAGCTCATAAGATACACTCTATCTTTATTTTCTCAAAACAAATAGAAAACAATAAAGTTGTATTACATATGGCTATGTATTTTGTTTAGCTTTTTTGGCAATAATCAGCTAAATCAAGTACATGTATATTGCCAAATGTCCTATTTAAACAAATTTGAATAGGTACATATAGAAATGCTCTAAATCAAATGTCAGCTAATTGTGAAAAGTCATTTTCTGCTAAATATTATTCACATTTAATATAATACATTTACCATACATGTGATAAGTTGAAGACCACAAAACTGTACACAAAACTGGAATTTGGGTGAAAAAACTGTACACTGCCCATCAAAAAACGGTACAAAAAACGGTACAAAATATCGCTTAAATTCTTTTGATAATTAAAAGCACCTTATTTCTAAACCAACAAATGTATATTGTTGAAAATGCCTTATTTTAAATGTTTTAATAAAGTTTTCTATGCTTTAAAATTTCATATTGTGTTTTATAATCACAATTTTTTCACGAATCATATGAATTGAGCATTTGTTCACCAACTTTATATAGTACAACGTGAGAGTCGATGTCTCCAATTTACATCTTGTTCATGAATGTATTACTGATATATACACCAGCAATGTAAATAACAGCAGCAAATGCAACCTTACATAAATTTCTGCACATAAAAAATCCTTTATTTCAGCGTAAGCATGATAATATACACGTTTATTCATCGTATACGTCATTACGTACAGAGAGCTGGTTCAGATTCATGTATATTTATAAAGTTGGCTAAAAGTGTTTCGATCAAGTTACGAAATATTTTAAAACAGTTATAATTAAATACCCCTTTAAAAACAAAGCTACCTAAAAGAGCATTTTGATATGGATGATTATCCCAATTGGCAGTTCACACCTTCACACGCGACGGTTTGTGTACACTACACAAGTATCGGTAGGTCACGTGTCAAACTCAGGTGATGTTTTCCAGTGTCTCGCGAGTGAGAATGAGAGGAAAATGGCGGCATTTCGCGAGGAATTCAAAAAACTGTACAAATTTTCATATTCCGTGAATTTTGGTGTACCGCCGGTACACCGTGAATGGGGTCGATAAAACGGTACATTTGGCGTACCGCCGGTACATATCACATGTATGCATTTACAGTGTGTAATGGAGGTACATACTTGATAGGAGTAGTAATCTGCCAAGCATAGGGACCATAGCTATTCTCATCTCCGATTCGGAAGCCGTCGATCCGGACTTTCCTGGGCATGATGTGGGTTGTTCTGTCGTACATGTGCTGCTTGATGTTCCTGATGCCCTGGTCCTGGGCTGAGGTGGGCTGGCGGTTCTTACTCTGTCGACTCATACTCCTTGGACCACCAATCTCTAGTCTGTCTGCCCCAGGGGGCTGTCCCACTGATCATACATAGTGTTATAAATCTATCTGGTATATCTTTATAAAAAATCTAGTGAATTCTTTCAAAGTATTACCAATCAATCAAGTCACAGTCCATTACTATCTCATATATGATTATGTCCAACAGTTTTTAAAATGTGAAATTAATTTGCAATTCTACGACAAAATGATAATCTTTTGATTCTGCCTAAGTCTGTTGTGAAAAGAATGATGACCATTACATACAAGCTGATCTTGGTCCATCCCTCTGGAACGGGTCGACTTGTGGAGAGAAAATGGAGATGTACTGCTCTGCATGGGACCTGTTCAGGAACACTCCCTCGTGTAAACAGGCCATCGGAAACTCACAGAAACTGACAAGTCTGAAACAAAATAAGATGCATATACACACATAACATGGAATAAATCAGAAGTCTTCATCTTGCATAATGAAACATTCAGAATCCAACCAATCTGGATAAAGATCTGATTACCCCGGTAATTGTAACAAATACTCTACCCCTCTTCCACATTCTCTTCACTGATCTCGATGAAGTTGAGACCGAACTGTACTTGTGCTCTGATGTACTTTGGGTAGTATGGGTCAGCTTTTAATATACATTCCATACAGATATATTTGTTCCCAATCACTGTGTCACTCAAAACTTGTAGAAACTCCTCCTGTGGATTAAATGAACATGGTTATAATAAACACATGGGAAATTTTCCATAATGCTGCATTAATTTAAGTTCTTCACATCTTCACATCTTTACGTGAAATTACATTGGGCAAAACAAATTAAAGGCATTTAAATCCTCAATAACATATCTTTCAGTTTTATCTTTAACTTAAGGACCTATAAGACTCAATCATATTTCACTACCCGGGTAATTTTACAATCGCATTGCCCAGCTTCTTACGCAGTAAATTAACAAGTAAGGGTAAGGACAAATTAAGTTTTTAGAACTTGTGCCCAATCCCATTGTATAAAATATTGCAATAAAATACTGGGAATGTTCAAATCAAAGAAATTCTTTATACATGTCACTGGGTCTTTTTGAAGTTTTTACCTTTTCCTCTTGAATTTTATCTGGGTCCCATAGATCATACACTGTGATATCTGGGTATTCCTCATCAATATCTGGTATATTCACACCTTGATAAAATATACAAGAATGCAGGTTATGCAGTTGTGTCCCTTTATATGATTTGTTTCATACGAGTAAAAGCCGTATCACACATTTCCTTTTTTTTTCAAAGAGAGAAATGTTCTCAGATTCTGTAAATGTAAACTGTTGATAATAACACAAACAAGAGTCTTACCTAGGATCAGGTGTCTAGGGTTGGAGTACATAGAATCAATGTAGGCCATTACACTATTTACAAAGACAGCCACTCCCTACAAAAATACTGCATTAGATCACATACATTCAAAGGGGTAATACACAAAAGCATTGATCTCATATTGACTTTTTCAACATCTGGGTCAGTAATAAGAGTACCTTGATTTTATACTGACCTCCTTAACGTCTGGACCAGTGACCAAATGCTCCATTCTGATCTGAATGTTATGGACGTATGGATAGAATGTTCCATCAAACACTGCTGGGCCAACCAACGCTAACATCACTTGATTCTGTAAATCAAACGATACTACCGGTAAACATTTCTAAATGGAACATGATTGACCTCTCAAATCAGTAAATCAATGCTGAAAATCTTCCTCATCAAAAGCGGCTGTATTGTTCTTTATCTATACATGAAGTTAAAATTAAGTAATTTTAAGTAAATAAGAAATTTGATTTCTAGATTTGAATTGCTGATGCCTGAAGTAATGTTTACATATACATGTACATGTATTTGTCTACACTACACTGACCCCGTGTATACTTACTGAGTAATCCTGTGTAGACATGATGTCCTCTGGGTGGGGGGTGAGGTCGTCCATCAGCCACTGATATTTCTCCAGAGATGATGGATTCACGGCCCTCAGGATGCTGGACAAACCCCACACTGTGTCATGTCCCTTCACACAAAACAGGTTGGGTAAGTAGGTCTCCTGTAGAGCATTTCCTAGGATGAAAAGTTTACATCAATATTAGATACTTTCATATTTAACAGATGATAGTTAAATATCCACAAAAAAGTCAGATATAGCCAAATAACAGTGAGCATCAATCCTAATCATTTCTATCATCATGTTCAAAGTTTAAGTGGGAAATAGCCTCGAGTACAAAAAAATACCAGTACATCTTATACCAGTACATTTATAAGTTTAAGACTTATTACCATACTTACTCAGAGATTGTTGGATTTTTTCAATAGATTCCTGTTCCATGTGAAATCTACATTAGGAAAACAGTTGCTTTGATTTTAAAATGTCTAAGAGTGCAAAGTGAGCATGCAAATTAATTATTGAATCATCCAAAACATAAAGACCAAGCAAGACTTACTTTTCTGCAAACTGTCTGAATCTCAGGACAAACCCTGGGTAGGGATTGTAAGGAAGGGTGGGTCGGTTTAGCAGCAACTTGACCATTTTCTTGAAGGTTTCCTCTACACCTGTTTCTGCCAGATACGATCTGAATTGCTTCATGGCCTCTGTATCGTATCCATCGGGAGGAATGTATGTTCGCCTGTCTATAGGTTCCTCCTAGATCAACCCAAAACCATTATGACATCTAATATAAACTCATTTACCAGAGTACCTGCTCTGCAGAATCGCAATTTTACACCAATATTAATTCCTTATGTTTAATCAGGAATCTACAGTAGAATGATGACTTAGTATTAACTTACCCTCCCTTGTGACTGTGCTCTAGATGGAACATTACTACGCTGGCTTCCTCTCTGTAAATTTACATGTACAATTTTTCTGATATACATGTTCACAACAAATAAAATCAACTTTGCCTTTCATCTAATTGAACATCAAAAAGTTTAGTGATAGAGTTGATTCAACTGAATTTGTGGGGTTTTTTTTATCTCTATTAACTCTCTCTTGAATATGCATCAAATATATATGACATAGGGTGAGTTTTCATATCATATGACATGTGGAAGAGTCAGGTATATGGCATTCCTACTAGCTATGGCTAGTGGGTTAACCCTTTAGCTCGATCGGTAGAGTGCTGGATATGCATGCCAGAGAACCCGGGTTCAAACCCCCAGCAGCGGCAACATTTGTCACTATCACATTCGGTGCCCACATTGGGACCTGGGTAATCTCTGGCGGGTGAGAGAGATTGTCTCCAGTACTTTAAATTGCCCCACAGGCATTGGCACTCTGGAAGAGTCAAGGCGACTCTTTCCTAGGACGGGGACAATGAGGTAGAGTCAGGTATATGGCATTCCTACTAGCTCTGGCTAGTGGGTTAACCCTTTAGCTCAATCAGTAGAGTGCTAGATTTGCATGCCAGAGAACCTGGGTTCAAACCCCAGCAGAGGCAACATTTTTCTCTGTTACATATATAACATACAAACATAAAACAGTTATGGTGTAAATCAAGCAAAACATTATTAATACAAGTTTTATTACTCCTTCCAATACGTACTGTACACATAGAGTGTTTTATCATTTGTTACACTGATTAAGTATCTGAGCTTCACATGCATAAATACTGATGTTATATAAAAAATTAAACATATAATTTTATAATAGAAAGGTTCGTTTAAATCGATCTGCATGCGATCATTCGATCACATCATTTACACGATTACTGCGAATTCAACGATAATTAAAAGCAACTGCGTACGAATTATGTTAATCATAAGCATCATTAACAATCTGCACACACCTTTCTTACCAACGGTCAATATTATCTATGAGAATAAGATATTCCGGATATTTTTACATTCCATAAAATTAAAGAGAAAATTCGAAACATGTAATTTCACATTATGACATATAATATTGTTCAAATGACGTCATACCTGTGACTGTGAGGTTGTTTGCCTTGACATTTTAAGTTTTAAATTCGTCAATCCATCTTAAGACAGTTCTTAAGTCTAAAGAATTTTCTCAACTCGTTTCTCATGTAAACAATTTTATCCACTTCCGGTAAGAAATTAAAAAACCGGAAACAGTCAAACTATAATATTCCGGTATCAAAGTTCTGATCAATTACAGTGAATGTATGGAAATGTACTTATGTCACTGTTATTAATCATAACCACTACAAAAGAGTTATAATCTGACTTTCAGTAATGAGCCCAGATTGCAAAAGCAGTAATTCTTCATTTTTTAACGATGTGTGGTATAACAAGAGGCCCATGGGCCACATTGCTCACCTGAACAACAATTCTTGTATCATTTTTTTCGAAATGTTTAAACATGAAACTTTTGAAAAAGTGTTAAAAACTCTCTTATATTCCAAGATTTGACCTATTACTAAACAACATATAAAAAGAAGCCTAGTTTTTGGACATCATATTATCAGATATCTAAGCTATCTTAAGATTTAAGATACATTAATTAACTGGCCAATCTTTTTATCCTAGGCCTCAACATATTAAGATAACATAATTGTAAAATGAACCATGCATAATAATAAAAAGTGAAAGAAGGTCACTGTGACTTTGATGTGAGGATAAGAAGATATGAGGATGCTAATACATCTTTTACTTAAATACAGTAATTAAATGTTGCATTGTACTTCTTGAGAAGAATATTTCCAAACATATTTCTTATACTTCTATATGATAAACTTTAAACCCCCTGGGGCCCCAGTAATGTCCTGGAGGTCATAGTTTTAACAATTTAGAATCTACACTAATTGAGGATGCTTGCATAGTAATATCACAAATTGCAGCATTGTAGTTCTTGAGAAAAAGCTTCTTTAACATTCTCCCGATATATTTCTATGTTAAATCTGAACCCTCTTGGGGCCCCAGTATTAGTCTGGGGGACACAATTTTAACAATTTAGAATCTACACTATTTGAGGATGCTTGCATAGTAATTTCACAAATTGTAGCATTGTAGTTGTTGAGAAGAAGATTTTTAAACATTTTCCCTATATATATCTATGTTAACTATCAAACCCCCTGGAACCCAAGTAATGTCCTTAGGGGCATGGTTTTAACAATTTAGAATCCAAATATATTGAGGATACTTGCATATAGTAACATCACAAATTGCAGCATTGTAGTTCTTGAGAAAAAGCTTCTTTAACATTTTTCCTATATATTTCTTTGTTAAATTTGAACCCCTCTTGGGGCCCCAGTAATGTCTTAGGGGTCATGGTTTTAACAATTTAGAATATTCACTAATTGAGGATGCTTGCATTATGGCATTGTAGTTGTTGAGAAGAAGCTTTTCTAACATTTTCCCTATATATTTCTATGTTAAATTTGAACCCCTTTTGGGGCCCCAGTATTAGTCGGGGGGTTGGGGGGGCACGATTTTAACAATTTAGAATCTACACTATCTTAGGATGCTTGTATATTAATCTCACTAATTGTAACATTGCATTTCTTGAGAAGAAGATTTTTAAACATTTTCTCTATATTTTTGTATATTAAACTTTGAACCCGTCCTGGGGCCCCAGTTTTGGTCTGGGGATCATGATTTTAACAATTTAGAATCTACACAACCTGAGGATGCTTGCATAGTTATATCACAAATTGTAGCATTGTAGTTCTTGAGAAGAAGATTTAAAAACATTTTCACTAAATATTTGTAAGTTAACTATCAAACCCCCTGGAAACTTTGAACCCCTCTTGGGGCCCCCGTATTGGTCCAGGGGTCACAATTTTAACAATTTAGAATCTACACTATATATACCAGCTATGGTGTAAATATTGGCATTTCTGGTGCAGTGGTTCTTGATAAGAAGATTTTTTAAGACATCCACCATATTTTCACTATCTCATAATTATCTCCCTTTAAAAAAGGGTTACGCCCTTTATTTTAACAATTTAGAATCCTCTTCCTATAGAGATGCTTTGCACCAAGTTTGGTTAAATTTGGCCCAGTGGTTCTAGAGAAGAAGTCGAAAATGTGAAAAGTTTACAGACAGCAGACAGACAGACAGACAGACGGCCGGCTGATTGACACCAGGCGATCAGAAAAGCTCACTTGAACCTTCGGTTCAGGTGTGCTAAAAACTTAAAGTATCAGGATATCACTCGAAGTAAAGTAAATATATTTTTCAACTTCTTTGTCAAAACCATTTCAGTATGATCATGAATTAAGAATTCTTGATGTGCTGAATTCCCTTAAGTTAAGAAAAGACGATCATGTTTATGATGACTGAATCTAAAAATCAAAGTACTGAAAGTACTGTTAGACGGTGGCGTCGTTTGAATGTGGCATATTACATGTATGATTATTATTGTCGTCGAAAATCCGCGGCCAGTATCGCATACATTTCTAATACATTTTGCACATAATTAACGCTTACATGCAAAACTGGTCGTGAGTTTCCTACATGGATACTTATGTTGAAATCGTAGTTGTAATCTCAATCCACACTTTACAAAACGTATGTTTCTTGGCCGTCATCTTTGGGGGAAAACCCATAGATTTATCACATTAGCCTTTGTAGTATAGAAGTTTGTATCTATATCATTTGACATTAAAACCCGTTTTCGGTTTGTATTTTGTTTGCCCCAGAATGCCTCATTCAATATGTGGGTTGCCACAACGTGTAGATTGGACTATTGTGCTTTAAAGATATTGTAGATTTCTCAGAGTAACGAGAACAAATAAAACTCTGGTATGATAAAATACTTATCAGGTTTTTAATAACTATTTGGGCATACATCTAGCATGTTTATTATCTCTTTCGACAGCATTTTCCCTAAATTTCCTCACGGGAAAAAAGTTGCAATTTCGTGGGCCAACACACTTGCCTTTGTCCTCATAGCCAGTTAATACATGTAGGTGTATAGAAAACGGAATTAGTTTACAAGAACCTGTTTGATAAATTTGGTAAATGCTTTTGGATTGCACGTCATCATGCATGAAACCGCATAGTCAATCAATATTTTATCTTCGAGTGGTTTTCCATTTGCTCCCAACGAAAGTGAACGAAAATTTGAAAACAAAATCATAAAATCAGTCGCGGCAGTTTCAATAATCAACGTTTTAAAGCACATTTGTTCTATTGTATTTAGCTGTAGAATTATTCAAATCATTTGAATGAATTCGGGAAATTCATGTTTATATTTTATCGCTTCTCAGTACTTTAAAACGCATAATTTACTTGCTACATTAAACTTTTCTAGTAAACATACAATGCAACAAAAATTTTTAATTATCAAGCACAACATTGCTTTACATACATGTACGGTCATAATCAGTTCCTTTGTTTGGAAAGCACATATTTTTTTAGGTATTGCATTTAATTTGAAAGATTGTGAAGAATTTAAAAAAAAAATCATTAAAAAACTGCGTAATGTCAGGTGTTTTCCACTAATATGTATAATTATTACGAGGTCTTCAAATATGCATCCGATTTGATTTTTTGCAGTAAAATAATGTTAATGGGACATGTCAAAAATGTAATAAGAGCGTACAAGCAAAGGAGTCTTCGTAGTAAAGTTTGACCCATGACATGAAGATCATTTGTGCATAAAGGTGTCTACTTTATCAATAATGGACTCAAAAGAAATGGACCCAAAATAAAACTGTTTATATACATGTTGATTTCCAAAGCCGTTTGATCCTTAACCTTTTCCCCGTCCCATAGAACTAATGGCAATATAGGTAAACTATATTCTGCACCAATTTAAGCAAAATGAGCAATGTTTTCGGGGATCTTTTCAGTTTCTCCAACTCACGAATAAAACAGTAGTGGTAAAATGAAATCTAATGTTTTAACAGGATAAGTTAGGAAAATTAGTTTTTAAAAACACAAAACAAAATCAAAGTTAAACGCACGTTTTTCTGAGCAGTACAGATGTGTAAATTAATTTCATTTTATTCTTTGCATGTACAAGACAATAGATCTAGGGTTCGCAAATCTCGGTAACATTTCCGGAGAGCTACAGTTCTGTAGCTCAGCAGAATACTACAGTCATCTATGAAGCACATTCTAGCATTGCGTTGAGTGATGGCAATATTTAACCGGTATGTATTTCAATGTTGAGAACATGATGCTTACACATAGAAACACATTTTTGAGAAAGTTCATGATAAAGTTGTACTCGTGAGTTAAAAATTACAGAGTTTATTTGAGAACAAACGGGGTGATGTTTGTAAAGTACATGTAACTGTCAAAAAACCCAAAAAACAAAGAAAAAGCTCTATAAAAGCAAGGACGATAAAAGTCACAGATTGTACTTTGCTCATCGAATTAGGTTATTTTGATTATTGTGAAGAAATTCGTCAGAAACTGTTTAGTTAACATTACCGTTCACAATGTACCATACATGTATATTGAACACAGCACGAGTTGAACCGATTAGTTAGCGCTTGCTGCAAAATGGAGATACACGCGGGTTGACACGCCATGAAATCCATAAGACGTTTTACAGACGTTTTATGTCTTTGATCCTCTGTTGCTTACCAAAACTCTGTACTGAAAATCTTTGAAACATCGTCACCAAGTCCGTAAAATGACGAAGTGTGGTTTGTTTATATATACTTGTAAAACTGTGTAAAATGGCGACTCGATTTGCACGTGAATTTTACAATTCGAGGTCGATTAGCGCATTTGAGAGAAAGTCAGTGTAAAGAGTCAACATCAGTAGTAAATATTGTCTGATGAATATTGAGGTGCATGTAATAAAATTAATGATTCCACAGACTTAGTGATTTACAAAATGAGGTTAATCACAGATCAGTCCAAAATTGAACATGTTTACATGCCGTAATGTTTTTGTATGTTTGAAAACACATCCACACTTAAGAAAATTGTGCCACTGATGGGTTGAAGGTCAATAAAATGCAACTTATGTAATATTTATTGTCAGTATCTGTTGTGATTTTTTGGAATAAGCTAGTTGGTCAATTATCGAAGTGATATAGTTTTTGCAGTCCTGATGCAGAGTTTAACGTCACAGCTGACAGTTGGATGCATAAATTATCAATACCGTGTAAGCATACAGGGTAACGGCTCGTTAAAAATAAAACACAATTTCATAATTACTTAAATGTATGTACAAAATAATTAGCAACTATAATGCTTACATTATTTGATAAGATGTAAATGTTCTCAAATTGAAATCGACACATAGGTAAAACATTGCCTGTAACATAGACTGGCAATGCCTGTCTGATATGCGCGATATACGATAGAGACAGAGGACCAGTCTACCTGTAACACTGCATACCTAACAGAGTTATCGTTCCTAATCCGCTAGGGTCCCCGTGAGAAATACCCTTCCGGTCAGGACGATAGCAATAGACAGTGGCTATTTATAGCCACCGTCTAAAAAAGTGACTTAAGATTCAAATCACTGTGAATAAAGTACATAAAACCAACTCTGTATACATCTCACTCAATGAGTTTTATTTTCATAACAACAATTAACAAGTTAAGACTATTTTATCACAATAATCTCTGATTTTAACACACTAATGAATAGGGGACATACTGTGTACCTGCACATGCACCAAATGCAAGAACAATTTTTCCTACAGCATATCATTTCAATACATGTACAAATTTACAATTTGACATTGCTATATATGCGTATACAATGTTTCTATAGTGTTGCACAATAATATCAAAACAATATAAAATTTAATCTCACCCAAACTTAGACAATCAAATGCATTCATTACACATACAAATATCTATCCTTTTCACATATGGTATTTCTAAGCAGCTCAGAATATATATTAACATTTGGTATTGTGAAATTTTATGTCAAACAAATTTTAATTAGTTTACTATGTATATGTACTTCCTTTTTAAAAATCAAAATATACATTCCACACACAGTGATGTCAATTTAATTCTCTCTTGTTCTCTCTCTCTCTCTCTCTCTCTCTCTCTCTCTCTCATACATACAAACACACACATACACCACATTTTTCTCTCTTCTGTTTAATCATAACGATAATATAAATAATACTCCTCATATATTTTCTTATGTTTACATCAAGCTATTAAGAGCCAAAATATGAAGAGAACAGCCACCCAAAGGAAGACTTTAGACAGAAACTGTTCTTCATTATGATGTGCAGTGCCAGGTGGGGCTAAAATAAACAACAACATAAATAAGTTCTCATTTCATATTCAAAGCTAAAGTAAATTACAGTGTATTTAAAACGTGTATAACAAAGTTATCATAAAATTAATGGTGATTATTGAGTCTACAAGTACTGGTAATCAATATTATACAATGTACCTGTATCATTTTATTTCAAATTGACGAAAGCTAACTAAAAACTCTGGAGAAGTCAAATTTGTTCTAGGTATACCTGGGCCTGGTCTTCCATCATTAAAGTTCAATGTGGATGCGAAAATTCCGAATGGAAAGGCTCCTATTCCAAAAGACATTTGGAAGCCACCATCTCCAAAGGCAAAGCCTGGGAAACCCTGACATATTTCAAATAAATTTTCAAAATTTAATACACATTTAAATGAGTTGCCAATGTTTTTACATTAACTAATTTTCTCATTTGAAATAACATAACAATGTAATAAGTCAGAGAATATCGATTTAGGAAAATGTGCGTCTTTGAACTTTGGTTGTCAAAGTCAGGCTCTCTTTAAGTCAAAGTTTACATAAATAATTTAATGCCACATTGTATTATACCGGTACATGAATTTCAAGTCTGGATGACTACATAATAATCATTGACTCAAAATTTGTGTGTTTCAATTTCAATTTATAGAAAGAAAACTGGTATAAGAATTGTTTATATTAAAATAAAAGGTATTTTTCTGTATGACAATTAATTTATCAATTACATAACTTAACGACTTACACAGAATTTGAATTGCAATACACATGTATTCTAATTATGCAACTTTTCAGGGCCTTCATATTACATACATGTAGCTGTCTGTGAGGGGAGAGGATTCACATTTGGTATCATCTTTATCAAAGCTTTTAAATGTCTAGCTCAATATAATTAAAACAAGACATGTGAATCTGCTGCTCTACAATACAAATATGCCTGTAAATCCAATATTTCCAAGTCTGATTTTAATTAGATTGTACATAAGTCAAAATAAAGCAGAAGAAATAGTCTATACATATGCTGTAATCCAACTTTAATTTTTGATGACTTTATTTTGCGACTTACAAAAGATAAACTGGTTCTTGGTGACTAATTCTCGTGATCAAAAACTAGATGCTAGAAAAATGCTAGTCATATTTAAAGACTGGTCCACAGCATAAAATATTTATGATGACAAGACCACGCGAATCTCACAAAAATTTCTCACACACGAATAAAAGTTGGTTTACAGTCCATGACATGACAAAAAATTTTTGGTCATGCTTTAATCTTCATTACCCTTTTTTCAAAATCTATACATGTATATCTAATTCAAATAATCTCTGCACAGTTCACTACAAGCAAGTGTTGATGTTTACTCTTGCCGTGTTTTGATTACATTTACATGCTTACCCTGTTGTTTTCAGGCTCTGACCTCTGACCCTGAGGTCTGGGGGGTAATTTTTCTCTGAAAAAAGTAACAAAATTCATTTAGCATATAACCCATTAACATAATGATCTAATCAAAACGACTAATTATTATAATTGTGCATGCATCAGTCAGGCTTTCATATTTTTTTACCTCACTTTTTTAAAGGGGGATGGGGAAGAGCTTCAAAATTGCGGCAGGCAAGACACGAAATATTACGATTTTAACAAAGACAAGTGGCCAAGATTGGGGCTGAATTTCCAGACATGAATTATGAATGACTGTCAAGAGATTTGGTGAAGGTGTCAGTCCAAATATCAAGCCAAGCTGAATATCAACCGAGATTGAATAAATCCTTGAGACCTTAAGCCCTATATCAACTATGAAAACGACTAAGAAATTTTAGTCTGTCCCAAGTAAACGCTTCTATCAAATTTTCTGATTTTTAACTAAAAGACACATTCATATCAAAGAAGTTAATCAAGTCGATTAATTAAACAAAATGCGATGCAAGGATACCTTAGAGTATAGTCATATATTTCAAACAAAACTGCTTTTCTCCTAAAGAAAATTTACAATGATTTACCTTGGGTCTGTTTGCTCTGAAGCCCCTCTTCCATAAATTGGAATTACTTTGTCTTTACTGATACCTGCTTTGCACACAGGACATGTTTGACGATTTGGTCTAGTCTCAAGCCATTGATGCAGACAAGGCCAGCTACAAAATTGTAAAAGAGATATGACAAACTAGGTAGTACATGCATTAAGGGGTGACAATAATTGTAATATATCTAATCAATTCATACTTGTAACAGTTATAACACAGTGATTTGATCTGATTTCTATCTTGCAGAACTTCTATATGTTTAACCACAGGAGCTCGGTTGTCAGATAGTGGAGTTCTTTATTATTTGTTCCCGAAGACTAAAATGATTAAAATTGGTAATCTTGTGTGTATTTCTGTGTATTGCAATAAAAACATTCACTGAACACCCCGTTTTACTCCTGTTAAAAAAGTGTTTTCAATGTACATTAAAAAAAGTAAAGGGACGACACTCCCCATCTTGGATTTATAGGGGGTCCTCGGTTCACGCTGTGTTTTAAACAAGTTCCCAATTTATTGAAACTTATCGAAAGCAACGGAAGTTGATGCAAACTCTCCATTTAATCACCGGGGAGATCCGAAAGCATAAGATGAACCATGAGGAATCTTTTCACGGATTATTTGCTCTCTATACTTTTCATATGTTTTCAGAACATCTCAGTGATTATATGGAGAATTCACATCACTCAAATCAGAGACATAAATAACAGAGATTGGCAACTCCGCCATTAGCGTGTTTTGTTGTTGAAAATTGTTATGGGACCGACCTTACTTTGAGAACTACTTTTTAGTAAACTGAGATAATGATCTTAAACCAAAAGTATACTGTTTTTATGAAAAATAGGCATAGGTTTTAGACATTTTTGAAACAACAAAATGAAAAATAAGATTAATATATAGAAAATACATTGGCCAGCTATAAAACATCGGCGAAATCTCGGACGACGGGTAGGCTAGCCAACTGCCTCCTAAAACTCCTCTTTTAATATTGTTTATAAGACATAAACTCATGAAAATATAATATTTTAAATGTTTTGGTAATAGGTTTTAGCTGTTCATATTTCGATGTAATTGTTTATTTGAAAGATATACCGATTTAAACTGGGAACACTTTACAATAGGGACCGCAAGATTTCGATCAGTTGCCAATCTCTGTTATTTATGTCTCTGCTCAAATGTAACCTTCCGTTGCTTTCGATAAATTTGGAGAGTATCTAGTACAGTTCGACACAATGCATTGATTATGCGGCACACACAGCAAGACGATAGGGATAAGTCATTTGATCATTTTCCCACCCAGATCTTGTCAGAAATCATTGGAGAAGTTGGAGAACTTGTTTAAAACATAGCGTGAACCGAGAACCCCCTGTAAATCCAAGATGGCGAGTGTTTTTAATGTACATTGAATACACTTTTTTTTAACATGATTGAAACAGAGGTTTTTAGTGAATGTTTTTATTGCAATACACAGAAATACACATAAGATTACCAACTTTTATCATTTTAGTTTTGGGGAACAAAAATAATGAACTCCCCTGTGTGTATAACATGGAGATGTTTTGTATAATTAGGACACATGACTCTATTCATAACCCAAAAGACGACCACACATTACTCATATATATTACCAAAAAAGATGACCACACATGCTAACAACGGCATCTTTTGCTGTATCAAGACAAATATTGCATTCGAAAAAGGCCCTTCCGTCCTCCTCCGGTCCGCCCGTCGCTCCCCCTGGGCCGTTGTCCTGCGATGACTCTGACGCAGCCATTTGTTGCTATACGAGGTTATGATAACTTGAAACTGAATTCCAAGTAGCAAATTTACTTGTTAATTGACATAACGCAATTCTCACAAAATCTGCCAGAATACTCCGGAAGTACACGCAGTTTATTTAAATCATGCGCAATGCGAATATGATTGTAAATGACAAAATATTCTATGAGCAGTTTTTATTTCCGAATACTGTACATAAAAGGTCTATATTTTTCAAAATGATAAATAGTCTATGGGTTTTGTAATTGAAACCAAGCCCAATGTAATTCTGATTGATAAAGAGAAAAAAATAAAGACTTCTACTTGCAGTATTTTCAACCGTCCCTATTCATGACGTCATAATGCATTCCCAGTATTCCATTATGACGTCAAAGTATTGTGGTATATCCATAGTTTGATGAAAGTTGTGAAACTTCGCCAAATATCAAATATACGTGAATCGTATTGATGATTGAAGCTTGTGCATCGAAAACGACATTACATGTAAATTATTTAAAATTGTAGCTTTCATTAGTTTGTATCTTTTTGACAACCGTTGTATATTTAGTGAAAACCACATATTGTGATTTTATTTCAGAGAGAAGTAAAAATGGATTTTTCGAACAGGAAAGACTTCTTGATAGGAAGACTTTCCTTTAATGATGACAGCAATAGTTTGGACAGCTGTTCCCTGGACAGCTATATGGCCAGCGACGCTTCTTCTCTTGGTCACTCGCCTTCGTTCCATGAGAGCGGCCGCTTGGTTCCAGAGAGTGCCTACACAGAGTTGACAGACTCCACCCTAACATTGACCCCACAGAGTGCCAGGTGGCGACCCCCCACTGGCTTCTCACCAACCAGTCCACCACCGATGTACTATCATCCCGGTCAGTATTATGGCAAACACTGCCGCAATGTGAATGGAGTTAAGGACCAGAAAGGGACCAAACCTCTCGGAATCACTGGTAGAGGATACCAACAGACACGCTATGGCGGACAGTACATAGAGATCAGACATGTAGACAGGTATGGTCACGAGTACAAGAGCACTAAGCTCCCTGCTATCCATACAAAGAAGATCTCTGTTCACGGCAAGGATGCAATTGCTTCTGTGTATGGCATCCCTCAGACAGTCGAGCCTAGGAGATGTGTAACGGTGGTCCACAAAAACACCGGACAGCGAAAGACTGGTCCAAAGCAAGAGTCCATCGGAGTGACCCTACCTCCCATACAAACTGGGCATGCTCAAAGTAAATGCAGATCGAATAACCAGAACAGACCCACCAAGAAACCTGCCTCAGTTCAGGCCAAGGCGACCTCAGGGACCATCCGATCAGAACTGGATATCCTGCACACCCGTGCTATGGCACCACCCTTCAACACGTATGTAGACGAGGCAGCATCAGCCAGATTTGTCCGTCATTATTACGGCGAGCATCACTGAATACAAAGGCACCCATTTTAACATCCGAACGAAATATGATGTAACCCTCTAAAAAAACCTATTTTTTGGAAAATTCATTGCGCGAGTTCCGGCATGGTTTGTGATAGAACAAATGCATCTTGATTTCATTTTTTGTTAGCATTTGCAAGCTGCTTCATTATGTATATCTACAACAACCTTCACCCTTAAATATCACTGTATCTTATGACAATGTATGATATTTTGATTATTGTATCCATCGCTATAACTCCGGCCGGTAACAGGACTTAAACATGTACGGTACCCCCGTGTAAGAGGACTCCGGTATCCATTGTTAATACTCCTATAACCGGACTCCGGGACACAAAGCTAGTACTCCAGAAAGGAAAGGACTCGAGTACCCATTGTTAATACTCCGGCATAACAGGACTCCGGTACCCATTGTTATTATACTCCGGTATAACAAGACTCCAGTATCCATAGCTAGTACTCCGGTACCCAAATTAAAGCTGATACCCTGGTAACATACCATAGCTAATACTCCGGTATAAAAGGATTTCGGTACACAAAGCTGGTACATGTACTTCAGTGCAAATGGACTCCGGCATACTCGTTGTTAATACTCTGGTTCTTAACAGAAATCCGGTATTCATTAATTGTTAATACTCCGGTGTAACAGGAATCCGGTACCCATGCATAGATAGTTCTCCGATGAGGAGTCATCGGTGAATTTTTTCTCAAAATTGAAATTTGCTTTGTATATAAATAACTATTATATAAAGTCATATAAAGTTAATAATATGTAATTTATATTTATTTTATTTTTATTTGAATATGTATTTACATGAATTTAACATGGTCTTTTATCAATGATTTTTATCAATATTTATGAATGATTTTAATACAACAGCCTTAATGGAATACACTATTTCTTGTCTTTGCTTTATACCATAAAAAGCGGAATTTTAAACTGATTAAATAATGGGCGGCTTTCTTCAGAGGAACGATGGATAACTTACATTGACATTGAATATATCGCATTATAATGAGAAAAATAAATCGTTATAACGAGATACTGTATACAGGAAAATATTCATCCCTGTTTTATTTTCACCCCTTTCGCCCTCGTTGTCAGCGGGCGAATTTAAGACTGGCCGAATTCTTATGTCTCAAGTTATCGCTCTTTAAACACAACTTTGTCTGGGCAAATTCAAGACTGGGCGAAACCGTGTGCAAGTGTAGAAGGGCGAAAATGACATAGGGCGAAAAAACCCTGTATACAGTAACTAATTCGTTATAACGAGGTAACGAACTCGTTAAAACGAGATATCTAATTGGTTATGACGAGATACTGACTCATTGTGATCGAGATAATTAACTCGTTATAACGAAATAATTAACTCGTTATTTGATCGCCTCATGTTGTTGCGTTAGAACGTGAAATATTCTCATAAATATATTATCATGTATGATTGTTTCAAGGTGTGGCAATTTAATTACGACAGCAATATCTATTCAGTGACCCTTTTTGACATGTTTTGAACGACTTAAGCACTATAATTTATCTAAGTCGAATTCCGCAATGTCGCACTAAAATAATGCATATATACATGTACATGTATATAAATTATGCCACTAAAATTAAATGTCACAGACATTATCCCGACGTAGGCAACGTATCTAAATCAAATAGAATAAGTCACCCAAATTTAAACAACTAGAATAATTATTTTAGCATTCCATATATATCGAAAGCTTTGATACAAATTATTCATCAGTATATATATGTTTTATAATATCTTTATCATCCTCCCTCATCTGGGGCCTCTACAGTAGGCCATTGTGTGTATGTGCGTGGGGGTTGCCATCAAATTATGGGAGTGAAAATGGTAACCAACTCAGAGGTTCCACTTTCCCTTTTCCCTTTTTAAATTTTTACATAGTTTAATGGGTATTGAAACAATTTAACAACAATTAATATTTTTGTTTTTAGCAATTTTATATTTTATCTTTCAAATGCATTTTGAATTTAATCAATTTTGATTTTCCTGGAAAGAGTTTAGGCTGGTAGACTAGCAGTTGTTGAATGTTACTTTAAGAATGTATCAAACCCAAACTTTTAACACTTGGATTTGACAGAACATATCCAAGACAAAATCTCGATATTCATTTTCCGATACATCATTTAATTTTTTGTTTGAGATCGTGAATACTACTCAAAGGAAGGAGAATGTTCATGAATACAGAATTATAGCCGAGGGACGTCTTATCATTAAGTTTTCCTCAGTCGAACCCAAAACCAAAACAAACAAAACAATTGGACGATGTGTTAAGGTGGGTGAATCAATACGAAAAAAACCCCACTGTGTTTGCTAACGGAAAGTGAGACACCAAAGATAGAAAAACTCAGGCTTAACTTCAGTTCATTTGAGTAAACACTGATTCTTAGGATACTGAAACATATTTCCATCATTGCTAAAAATAGTCCATTCTTTATCGTGCACAATCTTCTAGATTTCTCATTTGCATACGGAACGCCCATCAAAACTGTTCTGTATCGTCGTTACTTCAAAGGAAAAACATGCCGGGTCGTGTCGCAATATATATATATAGCAATGTTGCACGATTGAAACAAAAATGCAAACTTGTCGTCCTGTACAGAACTATATTTAAGAAATTTTTCTTCTGATTATTTTACACTTTGTTTCAATCTTAAATAATATAAAAGATTGCACATTGTATTTTAAATGTATACACAGAATTATCATTAAAGCCTTTTTTGTATCGAAAAAAGTTTGAAAATACAGCTCATCTTGCTTCATATATTGATAAAAATATTTAAATTATACGAAATACTATGTGCTCTTGTATGCGTATTTTTTTGTTGTTGTTGTTTATGAGTTTGTAATTCTATTCCGAAAATATTTTACTTTTTTATGTCAATTTAACTGAAACTTGTCATTGGAATTGGAGCTTAAAGAGGAACAATTAAGATACTCGAGGTAAATTGGCGTTTATTTTTTTTAATGAATAGAAATAAATATATATTAATTAATAGAAAATAATTTATGCTCTTATACTTTTTTATTTGTCTGGGTATGCAATTTGATGAAAAATTTATGACTGAATTTAAAGTGTAATCTTTTTGTTCTTGGGTAATTTATGATCGACCTTCAACTTAAACTCGGACCACTGCTAAACATCATGAACCCGTGTCTCGTTTTCTATCAAACTGAACGTGAAGCAATTTGAAGTGATGTGAAGCTGACTGTAGTATCAGTACTTTGATTTTTGTTCATATTCGTGAAGGTGTGCTTGATAATATGTTTCGCCTTCAGACCCTTCAAACCAGAGAAATGACGTGAAGAAATGTTTCTATTGTGGGAAACCGGGTCATTTTCAAAACAAGTGTAAATATAATTTATTTAACTTTCAACTTATCAGGATATATATCTTAAAATGATTGTGCACACGGAGCTAGAGATATCAACTACATCAGTGTTTAATATTTATTAAAAAGAATAAGTGAAAACAACATCCATACAGTAGTATGAAAACATTAATCAGGTAACGATGTAAATCTATAAAGCCAGCCCCTATACTGATTCACAACTGATTATAGAATTGTCCAAATGTAACATGTCATAAGATACCTAATTCAGTAAATAATAGTTTTAGCATTAAATATCATGTATTTATTCATTTAAACAAATTAAAATAAAATACACATGTACATCAAAATTTAAAAAAAAAAACTTTATTGTGTAGGGTATTGTTGTATATGTTTATATACTAACGTAATTAATTAAGGTCAAGATCTAGTAAATGGAAGGTGCCTACATGTTTATAAAATTTAAGATATAAATTCTTTCAATGATGCTCCATAACATTAACTTTGTTTGATAGGGTGTACCGGGGCTAAAAGTTTTTGTAAACACAACGAAAAATCATGTTTTAAACTGTCATTTTCTATGAAATATGAAGCAAATAAGGAACAAATTTAGGAGTTTTGTTCATTTTTGACTAATAAAATATATCTAGTAAATGATTCCAGAGTGTCTTTTTGGTGCTAGTACCAATTATGACGTCATAATTGATTTGATGAATTTTTTCCCGTACTTTACGGCTTTATAGGAATTATGTAGAAAATGTAACAATTTCTTTACATTCTATCTTTAATCATGGGAAAAGTAGCCCCGATACCTGTATTCAATTTGACATCATTTTAAAGAGGAGGTCAAGAGATTGTTTAATGTCGTTTTTAGAGAGACTGTAGGCATTCTAAATATATTTCATTAGTAAAAAAATGAACAAAACTCCGAAATGTGTTACTTATTTCCTTCATATTTCATTGAAAATTGCACTTAAAAACATGATTTTTCATTGTATTTTCCACAAATTTAAGCCCCGATACACCGTATCAAACAAAGCTATTGTTATGAAGCATCATAGAAAGAATTTATATCTTGAATTTCATAAACCTGTAGGCACCTTTCATTTACTAGATCTTGACCTTAATAATACCTTTTATAACTTTATATCTCATTATAAGACGTCAAAGTGAACGTGTCTTTAAGTTACACTATTATTATGACGTCATCATAAGTATGACGTCATGGAAACACTACAATGTTATGTTTGTGTTAGTAGTTGAGTTTTGAAAGCTAGAACTGGTAGTCACTTGGATTTTGACAGTTAGACATTGTCAGTGATAATAAGCTGTGATTTTTAGTGGATCCTGATGTAAGTAAGTTAATAGGTTTATCTAACTGGTAATATCTGTCTTATTAATCGTAATAATTAAGAGTTAATAATAAATACATTAATTATTTCACTAAACAAGAGTTATAATTTATAACAGTATAAATGTAAATGGGAGTTGCAGACTAATTAGAATCTCGACGTAAACATGTTTAAATTCCGAGAGTTACTATAGTAAAGTACCTTGTCTTTAAATTTCTTTCGTAAGGAAAATTATTGCTTGCCTCTTCCTCTTCCTCATAATGTTTATTATGCAACGTTAAGTGTTCCGAGATAATATTATGATGTACTAGTAGATTGAGTAAATTGCATTATTCTCTAAAAGGTTCGGGTGTAAAAGTATGATTAATAAATCCTCAACATTTGTACCACATTAGTATTAACGAAAACAAGTTAAATAGTATTAAATCCTCAACATTTGTATGATTAAATAAATCCTCAACATTTGAACCACATTAGTATTAACGAAAACAAGTTAAATAGTATTAAATTAAGTTATTTTATTAATTAAAATATCACGCATCCTACAAAAAGACCATAAAGTTTAGCATATGTTAAATCGTGTAGATACATATTCAGATAAAATTAACATATATAACATTTAAAACACAATATGTTAGGTAATATAAATCAAAAAGCAAATTTCAATTTGAAAAAAGTTACGAAAGAGTCATCTCCGGAGTAGTACGTATGGGTACCGAGGTCCTGTTATACCAGAGCATTAGCATGAGCACCGGAGTTTTGTTATACCAGAGTACTTGTGGTACTGAAGTCCTGTTATATCAGGGGACTAGCGATGGGTACCGGATTTCCGTTATACCGGAGTATTAACAATTGGTACTGATTCCTGTTACACCGGATTGTTAACAACGGGTACCGGAGTCCTGTTATAATAGGGTACTAGCATTGGGTACCAGTTTCCTGTTATGCTGGAATGTTTGCTTTGGGTCTTGTGACACCGAAGTATATATCTGCTTTTGGTTCCGAATTCCAGTCACAGCGGACAACTGGCTATAAAACCGACCGAGAGTGAAACCGAATACTAGCTTTGGATACCTGTGGCCTTTAACCGGAGTAATTTCGATGGGTATCGGAGTTTATGACAATAAATAAATAGAAATCGACAAATCATACATTGGCAAAAATACAGAGTTCTTGTAGGGGCAAATTAAGGTAGTTGCAGACACACGTGAAAACAGCTTGCAAATTCTAGCATGTTTAAGAGGTCAAGAAAAGATCTATGAAGCACACCATGACGCAGAAAATTCTTTCAACCCAAAAACTATTTCATGCTATTGTTTTCGCATAGCATTACAACATAATACTTCACTCGGTTGTTAAAATTGTTGCCTTTGTATTCAGTGATGCTCGCCGTAATAATGACGGACAAATCTGGCTGATGCTGCCTCGTCTACATACGTGTTGAAGGGTGGGGCCATAGAACGGGTGTGCAAGATATCCAGGTCTGATCGGAGGGTCCCTGAGGTCGCCTTGGCCTGAACTGAGGCAGGTTTCTTGGTGGGTCTGTTCTGTTTTTTCCTGCATTGAATTGAATAAGCCCGGTTTGTATGGGAGGTAGGGTCACTCTGATGGACTCTTGCTTTGGGCCAGTCTTTCGCTGGCCGGTGTTTTTGTGGACCACCGTTACACATCTCCTAGACTCGGCTGTCTGAGGGATGCCATACACAGAAGCAATTGCATCCTTGCTGTGAACAGAGTTCTTCTTTGTATGGATTGCCGGGAGCTTGGTGCTCTTGTACTCGTGGCCATACCTGTCTACATGTCTGACCTCTATGCACTGTCCGCCATAGCGTGTCTGTTGGTATCCTCTACCAGGGATCCCGGAAGGTTTGGTCCCTTTCTGACCCTTAACTCCCATCACATTGCGACAGTGTTTACCATGATACTGACCGGGATGATAGTACATCGGTGGTGGACTGGTTGGCGAAAAGCCAGTTGGGGGTCGCCACCTAGCACTCTGTGGGGTCAAGGTTAGAGTGGAGTCTGTCAACTCTGTGTAGGCACTCTCTGGAATCAAGCGGCCGCTCTCATGGAACGAAGGCGAGTGACCAAGAGAAGAGGCGTAGCTGGCCATATAGCTATCCAGGGAACAGCTGTCCAAGCTATCTCTGTCATCATTAAAGGGAAGTCTTCATATCAAGAAGTTTTTCCTATTTTTGTAAAATCCATTTTTTAGAGGGTTTTTTTCGACTGAAACGATCAATCATGGATAAAGATAATATATATTTCGTCTAAGACATCTGAAAAATTAAGAAATGATTTATTTCCCAACTATAAAAATACACGGGTAATATAATGGACAATTTCTTAAAAAAGTATTTATTTAGATGAGGCCGAGTTTTACCTGATAAGTTATGTACGATCGTATCTAATTATCTCAAATTTGGATCGGAGACTCTAATTCAACGCCAGAAAGCACACGATGAAGTTGACAAGAGATGTTGCCAACTATCAATGTTAAAAAAAATCCCGAAATGCCTGATGAAGTATTATGACGTCATAGTAACGGTGATGTCATAGAGAGGAAACAACTAATACCCCGAAGTATGCTTTTATTCCAATTTTTCTTAACAATCCACAATTTTTTTTAACACAAAAGATGTCAATTTTTATTAATTTAGCACCAATTTAACGCACTTCGTCTGAGTAAAAAACTGATGGAAAACACCGACCAGATTGTTTATCAGTCTTATTAAAAACCAGACCCTCTTCCTATTGTCGACAGAAATAATCAAAGTACTGAAAGTACTGAGAAGCGTTAAGCTGTCCCTACTTGAGCAAAAAATTAATTGCATTATACATGTATCATGATGAATAAATTTAAGTTTACATACGTCATCTATATAGCCAAGATTTTGCATTTTTGTATAAATTGAACTACAAACAATATCCAGGACTGCGTTCAATAACCGAGATGCGTGCATAGCCACTAGGTTATAGATCATATCTAGGTCTACTGAATGATAAGCTAGCCTAGCCTCTAGTTCATTGATTTGAAGTAAAAATTATCAACAGATAAATAAATTCACCGACATGATTTGGTAATTGCATCAGAAATATATGTGTTAAAATTCATAATAACTTTTCAAACGAACCAAATATCATTAAATAATATAAATTTTGTGTTTATTGCAACTTGGTAACTAAGGCAGCCATCTTGAATTTGATGCTTAGTCATAAAATTTTAGGCTAGGTATGTCTACATGTACCTAGCGGCTAGCTAGCTAAGAAAAAACAACCTAGTTGCTACCTAGCCACTACAATCATGAACGCAGAATAACGCGAGATTTGAACTCTAGGATCTGTGTTTCACAATCTTATAGCCACTAGACTAAAGCGTTAATTGAAAACAGTTAACTACTAGTGCAATAACAGACGAAACAATCCAACTTTATATGAAATAAAAGACTGACTAGTGTAAAATTGCATGCAACAGAATTTGTCATTGTCATATGCAAGGTGTAGCTTCAGAATTTGCGTTAAATCATAACACCATAGTCTTTCCACATGTGCAATGTAAACAAATAACAGAAAAGTTTTTTATGCCTATACCATGCACTTGAAACAAATCTTTTTTCTTCCGACACTAACTTTCAGTTTATTTCCTTATGAAATGCTTTACTGTTGATCGACTTTATATTATAAAAATTTGAAAGTCTGGAATTCTGTTCATATTTCCCATTAGTACTTTTACTACTTTTGAAATACATAAAACACTATGCTATCCATCTTGTATTGTCAGTTCTGTTCTAGGAATTATTTTGCCTTTTTTCCAACATCACAGCCTGTATACTTATGTATGAAACCCCATTGCAACATACTGTTTACAAAACTACGTATGCTCTTTGACCTTTCAATGCACTGACAAATATTCTTTTATTTTAAATCTTTGATGTTTAAGAAAAAAAATATTGTGATAATTTGTGCGCTGCTGCAAATAATTAGAATTATTTTGCCTTAACACCGATACCGCAGCCGAGTACTTCTCTGCATTCTATTATTAGACATCGCGTCATCAGATTATTTTAGATGATTATAGGTGGCACTTATTCGGAAGTGACATCCCCGAAAAGCAATGCCAATAAGCGCTTTGCGTACTGCGTACGCTTAGCGCTTAAAAATGATTAGCTATCAAAATTAACAACTTGCATAATAATGAAAATTTCACAAAATTTATATTTTTCACATGCCCCTTTTCTCATCAAAAATAGATATATCATATATTAGTGTAGGTAGATTCTGCAAAAAGCTTCGGAAGCTATTACAGATTCTTGTCATATATCGTTTTTTGTTGAACTTAAATCTATTAGAGTTTATTCTGTTGTTTTTTTTTAAACATTGGGCAAGCACTAGAAATAGAAATAGGTAATAAACATTGTGGAAGTCAAGTTGTTTGAATCTATAAGGTATAGAAATGTAAATTTTGATTTCTGCCCCCCAAATACCCCAATTTTTCAGTTCTTTTTTAGTAGAATGACATATTCTGATCAGTGATCAGTTGTATTATGTAAAATTTCCTAATTAAAAGTACAAAATTTGGGAGAATTTTAACTTTTATAATTTTAGAAATGTAGATGTACAAAAACATAGGTGGTTAATATAACCATAGATAATTAGATATATTCTGATTATTATGCAGTTAATACTAATAAATAAATCATAAGAATGTATTACTTTTGATGTTTCAAAACAGAAGTCATAATTCCAGAAATAGGGGTAGGGGCGATCCTATTGTAGTATCTCACTTAAATGCCAAGAAAAAATCCATTAACGTCAGGTACCTGTGGTATATACTTATATCGTATACTTATAGAAAATATACCCTTTTCCGCCCTGTACGATATAAACAGAAAATTCGCCTACCCGTGTGATATAAACCCTAGGGGTGTGATATAAGATTTATATCACACCCCTCTCCGGCAATTTTCGGATGTTATATCACACCCCTTTCCGTTAATCATCGGCTATTATGACGTAGAGTTCGGAATGCGTCGTTCAACTCCGATCTCCGAGTATGACGTCAAAACGTTACGTCGACGTCAACTCGGTATACAAACAGCTGGCGCAAAAAATTCAGGGAAGTTTACTAGAGATGGAATATATAGACACGGAGCGATTTGTTAACAATAATCATTCATCACATGATGTTTTTTATTGTTTCTTTAATATTTTCTATAAGTATATGATATAAAAATCATAACATGGCAATTTTTATATCGCATCCTATATTAGCCCTCGGTCGCTGTATATCAGCCCTCGAGCCTGACGGCTCTCGGGCTGATATACAGCGACCTCGGGCTAAAATAGGATGCGATATAAAAATTGCCATGTAATAATCTAAATATACTATAGAAACGGCACTTAATCACATAAATGAACTTAAAACTAAATCTACGATTTTTTTCTGTTGTTGATATTAAGGTCAAGATCTAGTAAATGATTCCAGAGTGTCTTTTTGGTGCTAGAACCATTATGACGTCATAATTGATTTGATGAATCTTTTCCCGTATTTTACGTCTTTAAAGGAATTACATGTATGTAGAAAACAAAACAATTTTTTGACATTCTATATTTAATCACGAGAAAAGTAGTCCCGATACCTATATTCAATTTGACATCACTTTAAAGATGAGGTCAAGAGCTTGTTAAATGCCGTTTTTTGAGAGACTGTAGGCATTCTAGATATATTTCAATACTCAAAAATGGCCAAAACTCCGAGACTTGTTACTTTTATCCTTCATATTTCATAGAAAATGGTTGTTTAAAACATGATTTTTCATTGTGTTTACCAAAATTTTAAGCCCCGGTACACCCTATGAAACAAAGGTATTGTTATGAAGTATCATTGAAAGAATTTATATCTTGAATTTCATAAACCTGTAGGCACCTTTCATTTACTAGATCTTGACCTTAAGGAGTTTAAGAAATTCGCCTTTTCAATTCATAATCCGTCTAAAAACTTATAGATGACGCCATACATTAATTATTGTCGTTTGTAGCACGGTAACTTTACGGAGCATTGTCTGCTCCTGATCTCTTCACAGTCTAATATCTTCCTCTATACCCAGTCTAGGCTGTGTGGTGGCTTCTCTATATCCAGTCTAGGCTGTGTGGTGGCTTCTCTATATCCAGTCTAGGCTGTGTGGTGGCTTCTCTATATCCAGTCTAGACTGTGTGGTGGCTTCTCTATATCCAGTCTAGGCTGTGTGGTGGCTTCGTGGTGTCATTTTCATCCATCCTCTCACATTAAGTTAAATTTGGTGAGAGGAGGGTGGTATTTGTGCTGCAGCAGACTTTGATCATCAGGAGTTTGTGTGAGTAGTATACAGCAAAGGATTCAATTTTTAATTTAGATGTCATAATAATCTTACAATGCTAGTGAACAAGTCAACACAAATCCTTCTAAATGACACATTTATTGGTTACGATAACCCCTGGTTGTATTGATTCAGTAGCACTATCATATGTTTAAACATTCAAAACAATTCTTCTCCATACAAGGTGTTGTACACTTGTCAATATTCATGATAAAATTATTACAAGTCTATAAGTCAATAATGCAAACATAACCTGGTGTACAAAAATCATCAAATAAAAATGTCTATATAAATCCTCCTTGCATCATACTATCTTAGGTATTTTCAATGTTTTGAACCCCACTACTTAATTACAGTAGTGTATGTTTTGGTGTTATTGTCATAATAGTATCACGGACATGCCTTATTCAAAGAGGTAGCAACATAATTCCAACACAAGAAATAGACCATCAATTATATAAAATAATAAATAAATTAAAAAGGTTTCTATGGTTCCTGTGGTTGAATGCATGTAGTCGCAGATCCCACTCTACAGAAAGCAGTTCATCTCCTTACAATATGACAAGCATTTTTACTTTGGTTCTTTTCAGTCAAACACTTTTTTCTTCAAAATAAAGTTTATTTTCAAAAGGTTATAGTTATCAAAGCTTGCACAAATAAAACCAATCATATGTTAATTATTGTAATTTCTGATAATAAGAAACCATCGATTGCAATCTAATTAAAATAAGATGTTAAATTCACTCGCTTACTCGCAAAGCCAGCAGATCTACAGTGTACCATCTAATTTTAGTTAGATTGCAATGATTACTACATGCATTCAGCAAACAGTAACAAACTACAGGTGCGAAAATGCCCAACATTGGAGCCAGGCACATTACTGGAAGAAGAAAGAAGTATCACACAAATATAGGACAGAAAGTGACGACTACAGGTTGCATATAAACAAAAGCAATGGTTTACATCGAATGTAGTGTATCAAATACAACAACAAAAGATATCAAATACACAGTTTGTATGAAGCGGACAGTTGTGTCCAATCCTACTATCACACTTTGTAAACCCCTGGAGAGTCTCACCAAGGGAGACCACTCTATCACAGAATACTACTCATCCTCTTCAATTCTAGACCAAAATCATCCCTTTTTTTCTGAAAGCTGTACAGATTAAGTCTGCCAATCTCTTCATAATCAAAATTAAAAGTTTAATGATCATGAAATGACATACTGTCTTATTTGATAACTGTCTTTCTTACTTTCAACATAAACAGAAAATGATTAGAAAAACAAATTTAATTTTAGAGTGACTTATATGTATAATAATTAATTCATAAGCAAATAGCTGTTTTAATTTGTAGGAGTCATAAATTATCATAAAACTCAATGAATTCATGCAGAATAAATGCCACTAATGTTACAATATTGTACTTTGTTATTTCATGTAAACGTGTAAGAAACACATGTACAAATCTCCACACAATTGCACAGTCACACAGAACACATTACATGTGCTATAATTCAATACAATTCTATAGAACAATTAAAAGTCCCAAACATTTGTAATTCTTATACAGTGCTTGTCTATCAGCACTTTGTCTCTGATAAGGTGCTTCCAATAATGGATGCTCCTGAAGTCAATCATTTTATTTGTAGAAACAACCATAAACAATATGTATCCATAAGATCTATAAATAGATTGGGATCTTCTTGGTGATGACCCTCCGACACATGTGGCAGTTCCGCAACGACTCCCCGCACACATGGCAGACCATGTGACCACACAGGAAAGCTGTGTCTTTCTTTCTCTCCATACAGATTGTACACACCGTAATGTCTTCATCCGTTGACGGATTGTCAATCGGTTCACTCAATTCCTTGTCACCTGAATGGCCATAAAAACATAACAATCAATAACACGAGTTAATTATCAAATTTAAACTTAACATTGCATATAAAGTAAAGTAAAACAATTCTCTAATACTGAAATTCACACAAATCATCAGTTTGATCGATATATAATGATGTGTCTCGATAACATGTATTTCATATAAAAACCTTAAAAAGGAAAAAAAATTAGCAGTACTGAGTAGAAGTTAGAATACAAGATGTTGCTTACCTATTTTCTTGAATTCGATGTTGGCGCGGCATGTAAAACATCGCTTGATTTTCTTGACCCTCTGACAGCACTCCTGACAGACCACAACATGTCCGCATGGCTCAAACTTGATACTGGCCTGCTGATCCTCACAAATAATACATTCCTTCTCCGAGGACGGAATGTTGGTGACACTGAAATATACAAAGCCAAAGCATTATTAAGATCCTAAGTGTAGCAACTTGTAGCGTAATCACGTACAGGAGAAACCAGTTTGTAAGATAGGTTCAAATCAAAAAGTTAAAAGATGCAGGAAAGTTGTGACTTGCTAAAATAATTGTTATGGATAAAACTATAACTTTTATATTTAATTTCAGAAAAGTAATATAAATATGTTTTTCTGTCACTTTTTGGTGATCTTTAACAACTTTAACAAAAATACACAGGCCTGACAAAGAAGTACAATTAAAATTGATGAAAGGGAAAAAAATCCAAGGTTTTCTTCATAAACAAGTCATCTCATTTTCCCCAGAGAAATTTACAGTAATGAAAACAGAGGTTTACAATGGGAAAATTTGACATTGTAAAGTGAAGAGCACTCACTTTCCTGTGGCATACTCCTGCACCACCTCCTCTGTTTTGGAATCCCCAATAATACTGAGGGGGGTCTTTCCCTGATGGTTCTTGTGATACAGGTCCGCCCCTTTCTCCGCCAGGTAACACGTCATCAGAATACCCCAGGTGATGTCCTCCAAACCCTTCTTCTCTAAATGTTCTCGAATCTTTAAAAAAACCCAAAAAGTCTTGAAACAGACATACATGTACACATGTCAGGAACTAAAATTACTGAGCAGCAATGAAATATAGAAAAGTCTAATACACAAATAGTTTTCTTTGACTCTGAACCTTAGACCGATGGTGTGAAGGAAGAATTGAGCAAGTTATTTTGACCTTGATGGTACAAACTTAAACTAATGGCCATGCATTTATACTTAATGAAAATAAGCATGTCAAATTAATGGAAAATTGGCATATTTTACGAATCTGCAGTCAAATTATTCATTATTATCACAAACACAGAACATAACACTAAATGGATTACAGTTCTGAAGTCAAACTTACAGAACCTTGCTGACATCTTTTACAGTTCACACTTACAGATTTTTACTTAGGCATCTTATACAGTTCTGGTTACACTAACAAAACCTTACATTGGTATGTTTTTGCAATTCTGAGGCCACACTTAAAGAACTTAAAGAATCAGAAGTAATACAGTAAATTTCGGTTATAGCGAAGTCCTAGGGACCAATGGGACCAATTTACTTCATTATATTCGTAATTCCTTATATCTGTATAATGAATTCGTAATAATAACTATAGTGAATTCACTATATACATGTTTTCTTTCACCAGACTACAAATTTTGCTAATTCAGGCTAAGAATGAAAATACATTCTTTTGATACCTTTAATAATTGGATTGTGAATTGAAGAATTTATGTGAAAATAAATTCATTCAAACTATGATGTTAAATGGTAGTGCAAATTTTTTAAACTGTAAAGAAATTTGTTATAAAAGTGTTAAATTTCGTTATTATTCACCTCTACAGGACTCAAAATCAGTTCGCTATATCCGTAAATTCGTTATAACCGTAAAATTTTGCAAAGATTTGTTTACTAGGGACTCGAAAAAACTTTGCAATATCCGAGATTTTGCTATATCCGTGTTCGTACTAAACGAGTTTTACTGTACATACAGAA
>WFKH01010931.1:4982470-5014171 GCA_016163765.1 Magallana hongkongensis | reverse complement strand
ATTGTAAAAACATAAACAAAGCAACATAAAAAGTATAGACACATACTTCAGTATACTTATCCTTTTCTCCTAAGCTTTAACTTGTAAATACACAGTTTGAAGCGACTGCCGCTACTGACCTTATCTGGGTGTTTTGTGACAATGTCCTTGACAGCATCAGCATGACCTTGAGCAGCTTCCCTGACCAATCTTTCAGGACCGGTGGTATCAGCTCTGATGTCCATCAACTGCTCCAAAAGGTCAGAGAGGGTTGCTGTAAAAATAATAAAGACCATTAGCTTATATAAACAAGTACTTACATGGTTACTAAGTATGTCTGAATCAGAAAAAGGCAAAAAAAAAAAAGGAATATAAAAGTTTCTCAGGGTAAATAATGAAGTATTTTAATCAGCTCTTTTAAACATACATGTATTAACAAAGAAAAATCATTCAAACGAAAAAGCTGTCTTATATACCGTATAACGGGTATTTTCTGTGGCTCGAAATTTTTGCGGTTCAGACCCTAAAAGGTATCAAATTATATTCTGCGTTTCTAATTTCTGCGATTAAATTAGACCGCAAAAAATAAACTTAAACAGTATTATACATTGTTTCAAATTTTGAATCCATCTTTCATGCGTTTAATGGGATTCCGCTGAGGTTATTACCGCCGATACCGTGTGTAATTTGAGTGTTAATTTCCCATGGCCATTACGTAACCAGCCACCTGTTGGCTCTAGCTGCAGTAATTGTCAAGTGGTCAATGTTTATTTAACAATATCTGGTCAGACAGGCATTTGTGTCCTGTTTTGTAGCTCAAAATTGTGCACGAATGACGATTAAATATTTTTTTTAAACTGCTTGTGATCCGTAATCAAATAACGCGTTTATGTTTGACTGACGTAAACATTTGATACGATTAAGATTAACCGATCATTATTGAAGATACTTGAAAGACACCTTTCTTAATTGATTATTTATCTATAAATAATCTTTTAATTATGCTATTATCACCTAAGACTGTTGTTGTTTTGAATGATATTCGCAAATGAGTTTCACACATGCGCATGGAAAACATTATCTGCACATGCAGATCAATACAATAATCTGAAAAATAAATCACGTCTGATAATTTTTTTATTAATTTTTGAGTGTGTATTTTTTGGATATATATTACTATAGTAGAATATGATTCATATAATTATAGTAAGTGTAAATTTTACCATCTGTTCACCAAAACGACATTAAACAGAAGTAATACATATTATGAGTTAATCACGTGTTCATGTAATTACCGATTACAGACTTTTGAGTAACATACTAAAATATTGACCACATTTTAGAATACAACCGATAGATAAGGCAATCATTGTATTAAGTGTATGCTTAAAGAATATTTTGCGATTTAATTTCTGCGGATTTTTCATACCCGCAAAATACAGCTGAAAATAAACAACCACAGAAAATACCCGTTATACGGTAATCATATTTTATTAAGTACATGTACTTGTATAACAAAGTCATCAATAGTTTAAAGAAGTTGATGCAGAACAATTGAGGACAGGACCGACTCCCCCCCCCCAAGTATAGACTCCTTTCTTTTAATTAGATTATCCTTTTATGACATTTCTGGTCTAATTAGGGGGGGGGGGCGGTCCTGTCCTCAAGCATCTGTGTGCAGAACAGTGTAATTATTTAAGACCTGTATTTTTGATTGAGATGTGCGAATACCACTTACTTGAGTGATCTCGCTGTTCATGTCCGCCATTTGTGTTGTTATTGTCTGGCTCTATTGACGGAACAATAGAACAACAAGCTGGATTGAATGTCCACGTCTGATTGGCCACTGCCACTCGCAGGTCTCCATCTGCGTAAACCTTTAACACCCTGCCTACTCTACCCAGGGTCTGTAACAGGTACATGTAATGATAAGATACCAAACAGTGCCCAGCATACTTGCCAACCTCCAACATGTGAAAATCTGGTCATGACCAGATTTGGAAAGTAAAAAATCTGGTCATCGCACGTAACGACATTCACGACATATTTACCATGCATTTCAAAGGTATATACAATAGAAATATGTGTTAAAACGTATGTGTAATATTTTATTGCAAAGAAGCATTGTAACTAACAGTTGCTGATTTTGAATTTTGTAAAGTGATCTGACACAGAAAATGGTAGGTTGTGTTCAGCTAAAAAAAATGCAAAAAGAGTTTCTGCTACATTAACCTTGCTTTTGAACTCTGAAAACGATGGCATGAAAATTGTAAGTGACTTGGAAGACTTTTTTTGTGTATTAAAAAGCATTTTTACACCACTTAGCGTTTTTTAATGTTTAGTCAGATCATTTTGGGCACAAGATCCAATATTCAAATGTGTGTTACACAGAAAACAAAAAGCCTCGTTTTGTACTCGATTACTCTGTTTTACCCATGGGAATTCATTTTCCAGATAAGTTAATAGGTACAAAAATATCGTTTTCTTTTTGTTGGTTTTGATTCCGCTGGCCCCGATGAAGACCTTTTCTTATTGGAAGCTATCGCACTTAAAGATTTAAGCCCTCGGTTTGTCAAAACAGCTCACGATAACAATTAACACTTTCCTGAACTGAACACTTATCTTTTATAGCCATCGGCATTGATTATGTAAATCCAAGCTCAGCTTGGGTTCCTAACTGGAAATCAAACACGTAACGTAATTTACGAACCAAATCCGGAAATTGGGAGATTTTCGGGTTGTTCGACAAAAATCGGGTGAAAAGCATGACCCGCCGGGTCATAAAAAATAATCGGGTGAAGGGTCGAAAAATCAGGTGTGACCCGACGAAATGGGGTCAGTTGGCAAGTATGGTGCTCAGGTGATAAACATGATCTAATGGTTTGTACGTTAAATTTCCTTTATTGCAGTGATCTATTCCTTATTTCTTTAGCAGTTTTTAGGTGAAGGAATTCGATCATCCTAACATATTTCCCTTCTATGAAAATCAAAGCATAAAATGCAGCAATAAGAAGCCAGTAACTTACTGTTTTCATGTTCTCTGTCCACTCGCCGTGGCTTTTCTGCATTTCCTTTACTTGATGGATGTTGTCTGAGATCCTCACACAATCATTAACAGCAAACACATGAACCTTAACAGCAACAAACAGGAGAGGTCAGTGATTGGCTGAATTGTTTTGACACATCATATCTAATCTCATTAAGGATGTATATATACATGTACTAATTTATTTAATATATATATATATACCTCCCTCGTCTTACCGGGTATGTGTTTTTTATTTAATTTTTCATATTTAATTTATAACAAGTACTGTTTGGATTGGAATGGAATCAACATTATGGTAAAAATAGAAGGAGAAAAGAAGTAGGAAATTGCATGTAATAACCTTTGTGAGAGCGCCAGGGTGAAATGTCCACCTGTTGGAGCATCCTTCATACTGCACCCTGACATCCCCCCTCTCTGTTATTCTGTGGACTGTTCCAACCTTTCCAATGTACTAAAATAAAAAAGACACCTTAATACATGGAACATTATCAAATATTATCAAATTAGCTGAGAAATGATTTGGACACATTTTTTTAGTTGCAAATGTTTAGTACCTCGACCATTCGAGGATTCCAGCCTCCATGTCCCTCCTGCATACACTTCAGTATGTCTGCATCCAGGTCCACGCGGACTTTATCTCCAACTTTAAACTGGCAAGGAATGCCACCCTGGGCCACTACATCCGTAAATTCTCCTGATCAGTAAGATAAAAAAGACGTTATATAAAATACACACATAACAAATTCTGACAAGATGATGCTCTACACATGCTCTATCTGCTTACCTAGAACAGGTAGGTGTTCTTTGTAGTAAGTCCAGCCCGGGGCTGACTGGATATACTTGAGATCCACCTTCCCTTTGTGTCCCACTCTATATACATTGGTTGAGCCCGACTGCCAGGTTACATGGGCCACACTGCGCCCAGATTCGGAGTCCCAGCCCCGGATGTCTGTGGTCTTTCCTATCTTACCTTCCCCTCCTGTAATTAATAACTCAAGAGCTTTATGGTTTGAATGATTAATGTGTGTAGTAAAAATACCAACTGCTTTTGATTTTAAATTCAAGATCATAATAAAAGAGTAATGACAGTTTAAAATTTACAAAGGAAGTCATATTTAACCTTTACCATCTTGATTGCCCCAGTCCCAGTCAGGTCCCCGAATGACCTTGGCTCCAGCAAATATACCAAAGGACTGAGCTCGGGTACTGTTCTGAGTGTCCTTTCTCTTCGGCATTTTTTCTCTAAAAACCAATTAGAATGAAATTTGATAACATTAAATACATTTCATTAGATTTTTAAGAATTTCAGTCCATATCACATGTAATTTAATAGAGGATAAAAGAATCAACTAACCCTCTTGACAGAGCATTTTCTATTCTTAGAAATGCATGTCCTAGATCATGCTTGTCTGCCATGTAACATGCAGTACACAAGTCGAAGTCATGACATTTGGTGCATTTCCATCGCATGCCTTGAATTCCTTGCTTTTTACAGGCATCACAAATTATGTTTTGGTGTTTGACACCTATTATTAAAAAAAATTATTTCATTAGGTATATCCAAATTGGTCTATGATTTAAATTATTCTGAAGCCACATGTAGTCCTATGTACATCTACATGTATGTGATAACTAATTATATACCTATGGGTGCGTTGTCTAAAACTCGTAGGTCATAAGCTCCTTGATATCCCACACGATAGTTTGTCCTGGACCCAGAGTCCCACTGCACCACCACAGTTTTGTCTGGTGAGGTGGAGCTCCCCGGTTTTCCGATTTCAACAACAGTCCCCACATGTCCCTCTCCACCGTCCTGATTTCCCCACTTCCAGTCAGGGCCTCTGACAACTCTCAGACCCACCTCCATACTACCTGTAAAGTGCAAATGACATCATTTTAATATCAAAATAACATTAACATAAAAATTGGTTACTATAATCATATCAAAGTAACATCAGCTACAATAATTAAAACAAAGTAACATTTGATTTTAGAATTAAACCCACTAAAACAATTCAGGAAATATGTTATTAGAAATTACAAAAAACTAAGATATTATGAAACAATGTAATGACAAATTGTTTTAAATATTTGACAATCAAGTGGCATCTTCGAGACAATGAAAATCATAATGATATGTTGAGTTTTCATTACTGTCTGAAATTTTTTTTAGAAATGCATCACACAGTATAAAATCGTGCATTTGATTTGATATAGATATTAGACCTCATGTTTTCAGGGGATACATCAATTTTATCTTTTAATATTGGACGTTACCAGGTAAATTCAGAAAAATAAGGGCCAGTCATTTTAAACAAAAGTACATTTTGAGCAAACTTACATATTTAGATCAGATATCATTAACTATTTACTTAAAAAGGTGATTAAAATTAACATATTGTACAAAAAATTAAAATCTACATCCTTGTAACAATTTTGATGTTTTAATTTATTTTTTAAAGACATACTTTGTAACCTCTCATTAAAATTGCACATCAGTGCAGCCAGTTTCTCCGGGCTGTTATAATGGCAATGTATTACTACACTGCTTTGTGAACAACAATACACCATGACATTTCAATGCAACAATAAAAGAGGTGCTCGATCAGTAATTCCACAGCTTTGGCAACCAATGTTACAAAAAATTACAATTCTAAATCACAGATTTAATCTTGATCCACCAATAATATGGTCTTGTAATATTTTTACACAGTGTATGAAAATGTTATATAAAATGTTAACTTTCTTACATTGATAAAAATCACAGAACTGTTCCAACTTTGGCCAATAAATCACAATTCACTTCTGAATTAAGGTCTGTTCAACAAGAAGTGAAATCAGAATATTCTATACATACACACACCAACATTTTCTCCCTCAAAAGTAGTAGAAGAGTTACCTTATAAGTAGACTATTAGTCTTCTCATGTAGAACTGTTTAAGGAGACAAAGTCTGACAATCTTTCATTATTGATATGGGGGAAAATGTACCGGAAGTAGATTTTCTTTTCAGCAGCAAATAAAAAATTCACAGATTCCAAATATGTTACTGCTTTCAATAATTATATATTATATATATTCATAACAAATGAGACAGTAATTTCTCTACCGGTGTTCGAGCATTTTCATCGAATTAATACGTTTGATGACATTTGTTTACGGAAGTTTCTTTTGGTAAACACACCCCCTATGCACAATGCTCTTCATATGCAAAGTTTTTAAAGGTTAAAACAAACATTTTGCAGATTCTCGATCATAAAATTGCGAGTCAAAAATTTTCTTACATCCCTAAAACTTCTAAATTTTACAATTTTCTTCTCTTTAAGTTCTAATACTCATAAAAAGGTCGATTTGTCATCGCACTTTAAAATAGAGTACATATGGGATTAATCGGAAATGAATATAGTTATGCTAAATGCACAATCAAATTCCTTAAATTTGTGTTGTAAGGCATAGTTAATTCTATGTTTGTTGTAAAAATCTATGCTAGTAAAATCAAGATTTAATTATCAACTTTTAAAGTGATTTTTATGACAATGAAAAATTCGAAAATGACTTCACATATTTCCGTTCGGTTCACTGCATTTCAGATCAACGGGGCAGCCATTTTGGTTTTAATTGTAAACAGTCATTGTAGGAACTTCCCTTGATTTCTCCTTCCTTCGGGATGGAAGAAACAAAAATAATATACTATATTGACGATGAAGATACTCCGTATTTGATCAAACTACCCATACCTGCCGATCGGGTAACGTTAGGCGATTTCAAGAATGCATTGAATCGACCAAATTATAAATTCTTTTTCAAAAGTGTGGATGATGATTTTGGGTGAGTTTCTTTCATGGCTTGTGTTCTGAATATTTTGTGAATTTTAGCAGTTGCCATAGTTATTGTCATTTTATTATGAATTTGGGGTATTTCTGTCATGTCTTTGTTAAGTGCATGATCCTCATGATAATTTAATGTGAGGTCGGGAACTATGATAGACCAGATTATTTTCGTTACCCATTATATTTTCAATCACTAGCATTGCTTCCATGCAGAAGCATGCATATCAGAACATAAAGCACCAAGAAATTATTTAATAAACTGTTTATTTCCTGAATGGGCTGATATGTATATATTTAAAAAAACAAAAACATGCATGCATTTAGGATGTTCAGATTCATAGTCTGAACTGTTAACTTGTGTTAAAACTTCTTGCACCGCACATTTAATACTTATAACTATTACTTCAAATAGCAGAAAATAAATCAATGATAAACCTGTATCCAGTGTTCGGAATATAATAGATCTGTTTTTGTTTCAATTATACTCTGTCCCAAGTTTCTGCTTCCACCACTTTTTGCTTCATATTTCGATAATCATAAATATCTTTGTGCCTAAACTACATTCATCCACTAATATGATTATTTGTTTTGAAACGCCCCCTCTACTGCTTCAGGTTTCAATACACAACCTAAAATAGATAGTCTACGGGAATTTTGCATTGCATCAGCCATGAAATAGCCCGTATGACAACGTTGAAAAATTGTGCAAGGTATTCCGAGTGTGTTCCGAATAGAGAAAAGATGTAAACATTTCCCATTATAAATCTCCGTAAGAAATCTGTTTTCGTTCCTGTGAATTCAAACATGATAATGTGTCAATGATGATATCTTGGATATTTTCCCTTTTATCAATTTCAATTGTATTTCTTTCACAGGTATGTGTATTTTTATTAAAAATCACCAAAAAATCACCAAAAAGTGATGGAAGCAGTAACTTGGGACAGACTATAGGTTTCTTTCAGACCATTGGTTTGAGAAATGTTGCAGATCATATATGTCTAGACTTTTCATTTTGAGTAAAAATCATTGTTGGGAAAAAATTCTAGCTATAAAGCTTCTCTCAGCCTCATTGATTTTGCATTCTGGTTTGGAAAAAAGACACCCTTATCCTTACAAGAAGTTAGTGTTGTGAAAATTGACACAATACATATTGTAATATTGTGCAATGTTGTTTATATAATGGTTTAAAAAATGCTATGAATGGAAGCTTTGAAATTTTCATGAACAAACTTTTATGTTGTTTAAAATAGAAAAGGAAAAAGTTTCAATTTGAAAGGAGACATGTACATGCTGTATCTTCAGTAATTTTTCCTGTTCATCAATTTAAAGGTAGATTGGGGTACAAGTATGGATCTGATTCATTATTTATAAAATTACTCCCCAAAACTGTCTGGGAAACATCAATAGATGAGATATTTTATGAAATGATTTGTGTACATGTTTTATAAGAACAGTCAAAGCTGAAAAACAATTCTGTAATTTTATAGTTGACACTTGCTCAAATTAATTCGCTATCATTATCAAGGATGCAAGAAATTCATCTCGTTGTCATTACCTCTTCCACCATCCCCCTTACAACTTGCACTCATGTTTTGCCAAGTTACCTTTGCTCTAATTCCAACTTGACCCACCCAAATTTCAGAACCAACCCCACCTCTGAAATAAGTCCAAACTTTTGTTTGAAATGCTCATAATTACATTCAAAAATTAATTTTGTTTTTATATACAGCTGCTTATAGCTTTCATCTAATACCCACATGATATCAATGGCGATTACTGAAGTTGACTTTACCCATAGTGGGAGTGATTTTCAAGAAGTTAAATTTTGCTGAATATTACGATTGATTTTGTTGTGCCTGCATGGTAGTCTAATGACCCAACTCAAATTGTGTGGATAATTACTTTCATTTTATTAATAGAGACAAGTCTATGTGGGGCCAAGTTGGCATGGGGGTAAATTTTTATTGGATGGGGTTGAGCATGCTGGCATTCTGATGAATTGGGTAGAACAAGTTAGCATCTTAGTGGGGTTGAGTTAGTAGGGACAGGTAAACTGAAGATGAGAACAGAGTTGACAATGGGGGCATGTTATTTGTAATTCATTATTAATAGTGTTGATGCTTCTTGTGGATTCTGTCTGTTCTTTAAGAACACAGAATGCTCAACCAAACATCCATATAGGCTATGAATCTAAGACCCATTGTTTGCTGACATTTTTTATATAGCCGTATGTTAAAAATAATGCATACTCTTTTTATGTAATTTGTGTGTTGCATCTTATTTTGTGCTGTTCCAAAAGACAGCATAAGGAGTAAATGTAAGGACCCATTCTTCCACTCTCTATAATAATATTCAATATGAACTGTACTTACAAATCATACAAATGTGTCATATAAGGCTTTTACCATTTACAGATGTACCGGTAATTCCTCCACCCCCAATAAATAAAACCAATACTATAAAGTAATGACCCAATGGCTAACACAATAAACACTTTATTTATTATAATACAAGGACAATTCAGTGGCTTTTTAAATAATATTTAGAAACAAGACAGTCTAATAGGCTGATTTTGAGTCTCGGACATGTCACTACTCTTGTTCATTGCTTACACAATTTGTTTTATTTAAAAAATACATTAAGACTTAATAAATGAAATAAAATTATTTTACAGGGTTGTAAAGGAAGAGATAATTGATGATGAAGCCCGGTTGCCATGTTTCAATGGCCGCGTTGTGTCTTGGGTAAGTAATCAGTTTTAAAACATTTGGTGTTGATTATGTTCCACAGTCTGTTCTAGTCAGACAAAAAATGATCCATCTTAAGCTGATAGATGCCAAACACTTCAAGTTATGTAATAAGTGCATGCTCGTAATATTTTGAAGCCTCTCTGAAATGTCAGATTTGAAACAAAAGAACAAGTTTATTTCCACAAATATTTAGAGAGATAGAATAAACTCCATTTGAGATTTAAACAAGATATCGGTGCGCACTGTCTTGCACGGTGTAGATAACGACTGCTGTGTATACAATATATGTTTTTATTGTAGTTGGTGCCTGCGGAGAATAGCACATCCGATACTCAGTCCCAGTGTACAGACTCGGGGACAGGAGATGTTCATGTCCCCCAGGAGAGGGTTGGGGGAATAGGAGATAGCCGGCCACCTTCTTTTCAGTAAGTGCCATTATAAAAACCACATTATCAAGAGAGACAACTCCGCTGATCTTCAGTGTTTAATTTCAGTGAAAATGATTCCTGTGTTTTGCTTGAGAACTTAATCAAGATCAAATAAAACACATTGTTGATATTTTATGGTGACAACTTGCACAAACTATATAGAAGTGAGAGATGTGGTTTTTTATTCACGCACACTGCAGGATAGGGAGCTAGACTTTTACAGCTGTGATAAGTGCTCTAGTTTATTGTCATGATTAATCATGGAGAAAGACATTAAGGGCTGAAATGTTAATAACTCGGCCCGCACATTCCAAGGGCAGATAACCAGGCTGCAATGGGTTGTCCTCAGTTATTATTCTTTTATATTGTATTGCATGATAGTGGTTGTTCTATAAATGCAATATTGAACCATATTTAATACACCTGAACATATTATTGCTAATGAAGAAGTATTTTATGATATTCAAATAAATCCGTACTCATCAATATAAATCTATGTTATGTTTATTAGCTTGTTGGCATCATTCTGGTCATTATGATGTTTTGTTTGATTGTGACAATGTTATCTTGTTTTTCATTGAAGCGCTAACGCATCTGTAGGCAGCCGTGACCAGACCTGTGATACCTGCACAGAGACCGACTCTGTCCTCAGCTCTCGCCGTGGTGAGTCCCTCAATACACTACCCACTGTATCTGTGTAGTTTGTAGTCATGCACTGCATGTTTTGATTTTGATTTTATCATGTACATATATGAACTGCAAAGTAGAAGTAGAAACTTGTACCATTGATAGCACGGCCATTATATATCATACAAAATTAAATTTGAAACCAAATTGAAACCAAAATTTCTTTTACAACACATATGGTCCCATTTGTGGTTAGGTCATTAAATGCTTTATAGTTCCAAGACTTGGTGAAGACTTGTTAAATTGTTATTGACATAGCATGAGGAGAAGGTTATTGGAGTGACAGTTATTATTTCATTTCTGTGAAATTTAAAATGATTATAAAAGCAGCCATCTGTCCTGATCTGGTGATTCTGGAGGTCTTATCATTGTGTACATATAGGCTTTCCAAAGTTCATTTTATGTTTAGTGTTGCATGTGCATGTAGGTTAAGGAGAAAATGTTGTTTTTAAAAAAAAATTACCCAAACCCTATTTTAAATAATATCCTTTTCAATGTATTTTACTTTAAGCAACTATAAAACTGCAGTTCATTGAAATTTTCAATACAAAATATTTAGGATATATATTGCATACTCACTTGGACTGTCTTTATAACTTATAGAACATATTATTAACAACTAGTCTACATGTAACTTTAAAACCCAGAATATTATAAATGAAAATAATCACCTATTTGAAAATTTCATGTTTAAATTTGATGTCCCTCCCTCATAGGTTTTGTATTTCAAAGATGACATTAAACAGAAAATGAACATTGGACAGCCTTAAAATATTTGAAGGGTAGGATGTGATTACTAATATGAAATTTAAGTCTTCATGTTATTTGAAATGGACTTCTATAGATAGAAGCATGCCAACTGTATGGGTTAGGAAACCTGTAGTTGTAATGAATACTGTGTGTAACAAAAGTTTCTAATGTTTTGAGAAAGGAGAAATGTATTTAGTAGGAATCCATATAACATGCTATCATTTTGTTTGCTCAATATAGCAAAGATCACATGGCATTTTGTCTTTGTTAAGGTTTTTGTGAGTTCCAAATTTTATTTAGGGTCATATGGTAACCTTTAATCAAGATGGAGACTTTGTTATTTGTGAGCTGAAAGGTCTCCTTGAAAGCTTTGAATAGAATATTATCAGTCATTAGGGTCAAGGTTAAATTAACCATCATTGGATGAACCCAGGTCTTTAATTAACGTTTTAAATGCATGTTTTTCTATTGAAATTTTTTTGAAAGTAAAAAGTCATTAAGAGGAGAAAAAACTCAGACAAGTAGTAGGTTTAATTCAGTGTTGCGCTGAAGTTTAATGATGGCATATTGAATGTGCGTGTTTAAGCTTGAATGCATCAGCAGCGTTATTTTGTTGCAATTAAATCCGCTCTGTGCATTCCTTTAGTTGCAATTTTAAACTGTTTCTAAATGTATGAAATGCTAATGTGAAGTAGGTTTTTGGAATTAAAAAAAAAAAATTGAAGGGAGTATGTGATGTATACTTGAAGTTTTAAAATTGCAGTAGCCAGCCCTAGTGCACTGTGCTAATTTTCTTTCATATTTTTTAATATGAATAAGGTATACCTATGAAATCAATGGCTAATAGCAATGAACACCCTCTTGTTCAAATGAATAAGGCACAGAAAGTTTGCATATTTTTCATGTTTATGAAGTATAACTTTGTGAAGTGTAATTTAACAAAAATAGCCCTTAGTGCAATAACAGTGAATATTTGATTCAGCATAACAGGAATACATTTGTGCTCATAGTTTAAATACCTTGACAGCTATCAAGACCATTAATGATATGGCAAAACCAACAGATTGAAAACAATGTTACAGCTGGTAATGGATTGCAAATTTATGTGTGTGTTGAAGAGTGTTAGAGGGGCTTTTAGTTATATCTCCTTGACTGTAAATGAGAGGAGAGGAACAAAGACCGGGGAGTGTTGTTGTTGGAGGGTTAGTCATCCCCAGCTTGAGATGGTTACCCACCGTTACTGTAGGCAGCCAGATAAACTCAACAACACTCCACTGCTGCCTAATCCCCCAAATGCAACTGTTTAAATAAAAGTAAATAAATTCAAAACAATGGTGGAAATCTCATTGTTGAAGGAGAAGGAAAATGCATTCAGAACCAGGGTTCTAATCAACTCCTAATCACGGAATATTTGCTGAGTGATACGATCTCTAGGTATTAAATCTTCAGAGGGATTTTCGCTCATATTAAATTTTAATTTTTTACCAATTCCCTGTTAAGATAAAATGGTTTCCACTGCCACTGTGTAGAGTATTTCCCATGCAGCTGTTCGTCAAAACATTGGATACACACAGAGATTTATATATGGTGAGATAACACACAACATTTTGATCTTCTTTGTATTTATTCAACCCAAGAATTTGAAGAAATTAAACTCCTTAAATCAAATTTTTGACTAGTGATTGACACAGTATTCACTCTGCAGATAACATTTGTTTGCTTAAACATCTCATTGTTGGGGACAGTTTTGTGATTAAGGGGATATACCATGAGGTAGCATTCTTACTCTGATCCTCTTGATTTACATATATATGACCAAAAAAAGTGACACATTTACCAGACTTCATTCAACACTGAATTGCTAAACCTACAATGTAGTTTTTCTTTCATTCACTTAGTACTGTTACTTCTTATTTCATTTTTGTATGGAATGAATTGTGTGATTGTGAATTTGTAGACACTAGATGAATTTTCCCTCCAGCATCATTGAAAACACAAATAAATATGGCAATATACAGATGCAAGCTGTATCTCAAAGGAGAAGAGTTTAGAGAATTAGAGTTTGCAGCCTCCACAAAATAAGTTTAATTTGCAGTCAGACATGCTAGCTGTAATAAAATTGTTGCCTCAAGAAGCATGTTAGTCTATCAATGGGTCTCTGTTGAAGGTTAGTCGAGTCAGGGTATCAGGCCCAAGATTGAGTGTGTGATGAGCGTGCTAGTGAGCCGCTTTGAAGTGAAGAGATTTGATAAATGTGGGGAGGGATATAAAGTTCTCCCCGTCCTGGCTTTCTCTTGCCCGGTCTCTTAGACAGTTGGGTGTTACATGGGCAGTTTTCTCTTGTCACTGGAATTCATAAAGCCCTTTGATGACATAAATGACACTTGGTTTCCAGAAAGACATTTGACAATTTGAAAAATTCTAGGCTTAGAAATTTTAACACCAATGTATGAATATGTCATAAAAGAATAGTTTGATTAAATTAAAAATCAGGATCCATGTATTTAATGTTATGTATTAAGAACAGGTGTATAATCCCCACTTGGCTGCAAATGGTAGACTCATTGTAAGGACTTCTAAATATCAACCTATTGTTGCTTCTGGAAAATTAAATATCAGGTGTGATTTCAAAAATTTCAATAAGGTCACACGGGTGTTATTTATCAACAGGTCCATGGCAGGTTTCTGTAGGAATGATTTTGATGGACTTGATAAAAGGAGAAGGGTGCAATTTGCTTGTTCCTAAATGATTACATATCTGCTGATCTCTGAAAAAAGAAGTTTTAAAACCCAAGAGGGAAAGGGAGTAATTATTTCTTACATGCTATCCAAGGTGCAAGGATACAACAGAGAGTTGTTTACTAATTCATGGTTTAAAACATGGAAAAAAGGGCTAGCAGATACTATCGACTGAGAATTTAAACATCTACCTAAACCAAGTATGGTAATTTGTTGTTTCGGCTGTGGGTCACCAAGGATGGAGATCTGTACAGGCTTGATGTGAGATGGTGAGATAACTAAGGCCCAAGTAAGCGAGTCTTGGACTATTCTACATGAGATAATATAGGCCTTTGCAAGCGAGTCCTGGATTTTTCTCTGAGATTATATAGACCTGTGCGAGCAAATCCTGGACTATTCTCTGAGATAATGTAGGCCTCTGCTAGCGAGTCATGGACTATTGTATGTGAGATGATATAGGCCCGTGTACTAGTTGTGTAGGCACTGTGTTTGTTTTAACCAGCTCTGTGTTAATTCCTGTATGGCTTGGTTTGTGGTTTCTTGTACTAGAATCGACAACTCGGACAGCTTGAGGAAGGAACTGCTCTCTCAAACAGGTACCTGGCTAATCATTAGACTTCTCTCTGAAGTCTGCAGGGCTCTCATAACTCCTCTGGGGATGTTAAATTATTTTGGGGGGAAATAATGAAAATCAAAATATAAAAAAGGCCTTGTCTTTTTTGGTTTTCTAAACTTTATTTCTATTTTGCACATTCAGAAAATTTAGATTTTACATATCTAGATATCTGCCCCCAATGTTTTTGAAATATTTTGGGTAGTGATGGTTGGGGAAATTATTCAAACCATATGGAATAAGGTACCTATTTTGCATGGGAACATGGTCGTTTTGCAACCCAATTTACAGGCAACTAAAAGTTTTGTAATTTTGGTTATAGAGAATTACCAAGGATCTATGACTTGCACTATTATATCCTCGTATGACAAATTTGTAATAAGTATAAAGATTTTGCAATTTCCTCTAGCTCTGATTACTCAATGAGGTCATATTATTATGCAACAAACTTACTTTGGCTAGCAGAACTGAAACTATCATTTTGGTAATTGATGTATTTTTTGTTGAAATATTATTAGAAACTTGCAAAAATAAAAGCGAGTTTAAAATATTTGTTAAGTTTTGGACTTGGAAACAATTCATTATAAGAGATATAAATTTCATTATTTTCCACTTTTATTAGACTCAAATCAATTTGCTTTATCCATAAATTTGTTGTGTCAGAATTTGTTTTAATTAATAATTAGATTAGATTAAAAAAAAAAAAATAGTTAAGATTTTTGATGAAACCCCACAAAACTTTGCAATATCCATGTAAACCAAGTTCTACTGAAGAAAGAATTAAATTAACAATAGCTGTTGAAGATTTTCTAGTTTATGTTATCTTAGTGGAAGTGAATAATTGATAACAATGGGAGGACATTTTTCCATTAAACTAAGCAAGTCTTGTCATCTGAGAAGTGATCAAATCAAAACAAATTTAGATATACGATACTGATTGGACATTTGATATTGATAAAACAAATGTTAAAATCTTGGTCAGTGGCTATATAGTAACAGTAGTTCAATTCATTTATTCTCTCAAAAACCATATAAATGGAGAGGGTATAAAGAAAAAAAATTAAACTTATTGTATAAATTTCATTTTTTTAATCAGTCATGTATCAATCTGCACTAGAGCCTGGGAGAGAGAGAGTGTCCATTGGTAGAGAGGGTGTATCCATTGGTAGAGAGAGTGGTAGAGAGAGTGTATCCATTGGTATAGAGAGTGTATCCATTGGTAGACTGTAGATCATGTTTTTGTTTCAATAGATGGACGATCTAGGCACTATAGAAACCACCACCGCCTTAACAATGATCCAAATGGTAAGCTTCATGTGGCATCCCTACCCACCCACTGCACCTAACAGTCCCCCTCTCACTGTACATGCCTCTCTGCTTCTGTCGGGCTCACATTTACGGCACCTAACCCCTCAATCACTCAGTCATGTCTTGTCAAGGTGCTGTGTCGCTTCACTAAAACACTCTCTGTTTGAATTAAATGTTCATTCTAATAAAAACTTGGTTAATGTAGCTCTGCACCAAAGTGTATGTATGATAAGTCTGCTGATTTATGTGACTGTTAATGTATGTAATTTTGCCTCTGCTGTTGGCTATTGAAGTTACTCTGCTTACACCCTCCGTCACAAGAATCTTGCTGCTACATAATGCAAATAAAGTCTACAGCGTCTTACACTAACTCTGATTGGGTTACAGCTTTCTGCAATATTCATGCAAGGGAGGGGAGGGGAGATATGGATAATTGAATTACTTTAACCCATAGAAATAATTAATTTGATTTTGTTGCAATTTCTTATTGAAACTGAGGTATTGCATTCACTCCCCTATCCCCAAAGGGGTCTTAGACAATACGCAGATTCATTCATTAGATTGTATTTATGTTACCATGAAGTCTACTGGTAATGACTTGTGTGTAATTTAATTCAACAGACAGACCCAGACTACTTTTCTTTCTGTGTTTCGTCACCTGCCTGTCTTGTTGTTAAAGTACATATTTCTCTGTTCACGTTGCCCTGTATATACTAATTAATGACCAGGTATAGTTTGTTTACCTACACTTGTCAGTGAGCTGTGAAGTGTAGGGTGGCCTACTATGTCAGGAACTGACGTAGATCATTGATGTCACCTGTTTTTATGTATGATGTTTTAATAACTTAAAAACTTAAAAAGATTTTAAGTAGGTGTGAATGCGGTCTATTTCCATACACAATGATGAATAGATTGGGCTTGTAAATCAAATATGAAAATGATTTAATTTTAGGCTCACATTCGTTTCTGTTTATTTTTCACAGCACTCTGATTTTAGTCGTTTTAAAGTGCATATGGATGTTTAGCACATGGATTTAATCATTGAAATGTAAATCAGATGCAAACAAATTTTTTATAAACTTCTTGCTGGATGACATTTCAAAGAGGAAAAAAAAAATTTAAATTTGATTAATTATAAGCATAAGATTACATGGCTAAGTATTTAAACAGAAATTATCCAATTGCACTCCTTAATTTTATATATAAATAGAGTCAGTTATTTTGAAGATAGTCCTATCTATTTAACTTGGCTGTAATATTTTTAGACTGATATCTCACTTTTTACAGCTATAACCATATTCAGATTTTGTATTTTCATAGACTCTTATTATTGATAATTTTGTTTAACTTATTTAAAATATATTTATAATGATTTCTCACTTCTTTCAGATTTTACTGTGGTTAAATTTTGCCTGCATTTTATGGAATTTTATTATATATTTATAATTACCCCCTTACAGCTCCTCGTCTCAATGGTCACCCTAAACATGACCGACACCGGCACATGTATGGCGACACGTCCACTATGGCCAGCAGTGACCTTGACACCACCAGTTTCTTTGACTCAGAGGACGACAGTCGGTTCTCTACAGTAACAGACACCACCAACAGATCCTCCTCCCGCTACGGCCGACATCGACGGAGGAGGAGGAAGCACAAGCTCCCACCGATAAGCCGAGTAAGAGACTAGAATAAAGTATTTACTGTAAACGTATTACATTTGGCTGTGTATTCTATTTAGCGTTTTTGGCGGAATGCAGCTTCCACTAAATCAAGTACATCACTAAATGCCACACATATATGTATAAGAATAGGAACATTCAGGAATACGCTAATTCAAATCCGCACCAAATTGTTGAAAAGCTATTTTCCATCAAATATCGTACATGCCAAATGTAATATGTTTACAGTATACTACTAAAATAATCTGAGTGGGAGACTAGAATAAAGCACTTCTGTTATAAGTTGAGTTAGAATTAGATTAGACTAGAGCACTAACACTTAGTAGATGAAGAAGATGGGTAAGAGTTAGACAAGGGTAAAGCTCTTACACTAAGGTTTTGGTAATTCATGGGTGCATTTAGGAATCTCCAGTAGAATAAGAAGGCACAAAGACCAGTCTATGAGCTGAGTAAGAAATAGGAACAATTCTGTAACTACAGTGGACTTTCTGCAAACTTTCACCAATAACTGCTAAAATCAGCTCTCTAGTTCAATTCTTACTATTCTGTCCCTTGAAAGAAAATGGAACTTGACAAATCCACATCGCTTTACTTTTAAATGGCACTAATCTCAAACTGATTTATAGTTCTTGATCTGCTGTTGAGAGACAGTGAAAATCAAATGGAGTCTGTAATAATTTTTCTCTATTTGGGATTGTAACAGTATATACAGTTGATAAGTACTCTGACTAGGAACCTTGTACTTTCAGGCCTCATCCTTCAGCAGTATCACTGACTCCACCATGTCTCTGAACATTATCACAGTCACTCTTAATATGGGTAAGTCTCTCTGTACTCTCTACTCTGGTGCTATAACAAGGTACTTTTTTCTATGGAGTGCACTTTATATACTTATGTTATCAAACTTCTGTTGAGAAGATTTATTTTAAAGAATACTTAAAACTTGATGCAGTTGGAATCTTCATGTCATGATATGATGTTTGGTTTTTCAGACACCGTAAATTTCCTGGGAATCAGTATTGTTGGTCAAAGTAACAAAGGAGGGGATGGAGGAATTTATGTAGGATCCATAATGAAAGGGTGAGTTACAACACAGTACATTAATGAGAACATTAAGATTTTTGCCTATATGTCATTAACACCTAGAAATTTTACAGGATTTCATTCATTTAATGTGCTTGTGGTATAATGGATTTAACATGAGAGACTTGCTTTGATACAGAGGTGCAGTGGCACAGGACGGTCGTATAGAACCAGGAGACATGATTCTGGAGGTGAATGGTGTCAGTTTTGAGAACATGAGTAATGACGATGCTGTACGCACTCTACGGGAGGCTGTAACAAAACCAGGGTAAGATCCAACACCAGATTACCGAATGCATTGTTGTCTTATAGACCTCAGTACATTCTTCACCAGTAAGTGAGAAACAAAGGCCTTGTATTAATTTATACTAATTACTGTTTCAGTCCCATCACTCTAGTCGTAGCCAAATGCTGGGACCCTAATCCCACTAAAGGGTACTTCACTGTGCCTCGCCAGGAACCGGTGCGACCTATTGACCCCTCGGCCTGGGTGGCTCACACTACAGCAATGCAGAGGGAGTACATGAGTCGTATTGGTGGCCCCGCCCCCTCCATCAGCAATATGACATCCACCAGTTCTTCACTGACCAGCTCAATACCTGAGTCAGAGAGTAAGTTCAAATAGCTCTTCATATAATGAATTTACACACTGCCAGAGCAACTTCTCATATAAAGACGCTACACAAATAGTACACATATATTTAATGCATAACTATGAAATGATGCATACAGATTAATGAAGTGGAATGCTTTGCTAATATGTACTCTGTTTTCTCTGATTTTCAGGATTCGATGACCTGAATCTCTCGATCAACACTGACATGGCCACTGTCGTAAAAGCCATGGCTCAGCCAGACTCTGGCTTGGAAATCCGTGATAGAATGTGGCTGAAAATAACAATACCCAATGCATTTATAGGTTGGTCCCAATACATGTGTTGATACTTACTTATATAAATGATAGTCAGTACTCAGAAATAGGATACTTATGTTTCTATGGAATTCAAAGTTATACTACCTGGTACAGATAATCAATCCAGCAATAAGAAATCTTGACTTAAAAGATTTGCTGTCTTGTTGAATTTGATATACATGTACATGTAGATGTATATTACAGCGAGGAGCTGATGGATCATGGTATGTATGTATGTGACAGGTTGAGTTATTGTTGAAGTCTTGTCTTGTGTTGCAGGCTCAGACTTGGTGGACTGGTTATTCACTCATGTAGATGGTTTTGCTGATAGAAGAGATGCCAGGAAGTATGCCTGTAACTTGTTGAAAGCAGGATTTATCCGACACACGGTCAACAAAATCACATTCTCAGAACAGTGCTACTATATATTTGGAGATATTTACGGAAGTAAGTACAAATTAGTAAAAAGTGAAATGTATTTTTGGACATTGATATTTTAATTGGAGCTTTTTGATATATACCTATTGGACTCAGAAATTGGCTAACGGTGGTGTTTTGGTATCAAGGTAGACCAAGTGCAAGTGAGAGGTAGTAACATTAACAGTGTAGGTTAACCCAGCACTTTGGCAACTCCCTCACTCGGCTTTGTCGGTCAAACCCAACTACTCAATCAAGCACTCCATAGCTAAATCTTCTGACCAAGGCCAGAATCATAAAGTTGTATCCAAGAGCTGAGAAAATCATTTCATAGTCATCAGAAGCTTCACCACATGATTTCTGTGGAAACTACAATTCTTCAACAATTGCCCAATGGGCTAATATGGTTAACCAGACTTTATTGTCCTTGTAGATGGGCCCATGTATCCAGGTTAGTAGGTCAAGGTTATTGCCTTGTACAGTTAGAAGTAGAGACGCATAAGTATCTTGTGGTCATTTCAGTTTATTTTAGTTTTGCATATACATATATCAAAAATGACCAAAAGAGAAAATGTGTTATTTTCATAGAAATAACATATTAGGTTGCATCTATATAATTGTTTATTTTACTGCATGCAGAATACACTTAGCTTGATCTTTCATTCCTAACAAATTTTTCAGTTAAATACAAAAACAACTTGTCTGAATTTTTCAACGTTCAAATATTTTAACAGCATGATATTAATATTGTTTTTCTCTAAAAATTACAATATTCAACTTTCTTTGATTATGCAGTTACATGTATATGTCAGTTACAGCTGATGTGCTACTTTTAGCTATGAACCTTTTAAAGTTAAGGGGTACAATTAACTCCTCTTTTACATTCCAAAAAGTGACCTGTTCTTTTCATTACTAGTTAATAGTGTTCTGGGTTTTGGGGTACTATTCTCGGTACAAACTATTACCATTTCATTTGCTATGATTCATTCAGCATCTTTTCTTTTACCCCTTCCTTTCATTAAAATGTATCATTTCAGCCATTTTTAAATCACTGCAAAACAAGAAAGAATGCAGCTTAATTGAATATTTCCTTGTATTACTCTTCATGCCATTTTTCATCATCATTTAACTACTCAATTATCTTACAAAATTATTTTATGCTTGCATATAAGTAAGAGTATATTTTGATTTAGTGCTTAAGAACTGTATCAATTTACATGTAAGTTTCAGTTTATTGCATTTATTTATGACTTAATGTCTATGCTGTTGCCATCATATACTCATGCTTGGCTTCCATATTATAAATGCATGCCAGTGTAAAACTGTAAAGAATGTGATAGCCAACTCTTTTGCTATCAGTCTTATCCTCTTCATCAAGCTGCTGAAACAATATGATTTCTGTTTTATATCAAAGCTGTTTTGATATCAAATGAACTTAACCTCTAAATGTAGAAAATTGAATATGGTTTCATTATCATATGTCATCCAATCATTCATTATCAATCATTCAATGGGATAGGTAGTTGTTGACAGCTCTTTCTGCTTTCAGGTAACTCTATTTTTCCTACGGTTTGCACTCTGTCAATTGTTTTGTTACAGATTTGTCAGCATTAAGTCTGGAGGATGTGGACTCTGTGTCGGAGGCAGACCGTGACACCCTGGCCCCCCTCCCACCCCCACACTGGAACAACCAGTACCCCTACGGCAGTAACCCAGGGTACCTGCCCCCAAACCTTAGTTATATCCCTCCCTATAGCTATACCAGCACAGACTCTCAGAGCTATATTGGTAGCTTTGTGGACGGGGATAAGAGCATGGTCAGTGGTATGACAGGGCTCACCGCAGGAGCTGGGGGTGCAGGAGGGGGCAATAACAGTGCAGGAAGTGTCCATAGTGCCTCAGGTAAGGTCTTGTATTGCATGAGCAAAGTTTGTAATTTTTACAGAAAAATGCATCTTTTTTTTTTTTTTTCATTTTACTTTTATGTATTTGATTAATTGGTCCATGGCACTGATTCTGATTTTGTTGTAGCTTTATTTTGTTTTGCTAGATTGTCATGCAACTAATCCTGTCAGCTTTTTGATTTAGTTTTGTACTGAAGCTTGCATGTCCATGTTTTGTTTTTCCAGTCGCCCCCAAAGACTGCACATGTATACTCAGTACTTACAATCATATCCGAAAATTATGGACAGACAAAGATAAAGAACTTTATAATCATCAACATCAGCATGTTCATAGCACAGGGACCCACACAGGGGGAGACCCCCACCCCACAGATCACCGACATGATCACGCCAGGACCCAGGGCACGCTGACAGGGGGAGCTAACTGTGTATCGGGTCCCAGGATCCAAGCAGCGTATTCGAAAACGTCTTTAGCTAGCTCAACTGGTAATGACTATTTGATTACTTCACCTCATTATCAATGCCCCAGTATACACTGTCGAGGCTCCTTACTATAGATCTTGCATGTTAAGGGTGTGAGTGCAGTTTTTGGGGGTGTTTGTGATGGAGTATTTGCAGGTGTGTGTTATGTACAGCTGTTGTGCAGAACATCCTCTAGAGTTACTGGTCCACACAGGTGTTTGTGAATTGCCAAAACTACACTGATATCTCTCTATGTGCATGCTCCTGAAGATTCATGTGAATTGTTAGTAACACAGTAACAAGTCGTACTGTCATTTCATCTCTCTGCCCCCTGTTGCTCTTTGCTTCTTCCTGTTTTATTTGTTGTCACCCTCTGCCACCTTCATTTCTATATTATTTGTTTCATTTGCTTTCAATTAATATTAATGACCTGATGAGGCATATATTTATATGTTAATAACTACCTTCATTTTTATGTTGCCTTAATTTGTCTCAACATGTGTATGGGTAAGATGAAGCAGAAATTTTGGCTGCCAGTCCAACGTGACTCATTTAAGTCTAAGTACAATACTCTGACAAAATTTATTCAGTGCATGAAATATTCTTTGAAAACTTGAGGAGTTTTAAAGAATAATGTAACGTAAATAATAATGCAAAAAATGTTTGCCCACTTAATTTGTAATTTACAAAACAGTCTACTTCTGGATCCTGACTAAAGCTCCTAAATTGATTTGATAAATGTCGAGTACATGTATATCTATGTTCAAGAATATTAGCTTCAAATGGATATATGGATTATTACAATTATAAGATTTTTTTTTTCTTTAACATTTTATATTTTAACTTTTATTAGCTTTCACAATTGCTTTTCAGATTTTGCTTCTTATTGTTTAAACAAATCCCTTTTTTTTCATAACCCAGCTTGTAATCTTTAACTACCATTCATAATTTTCTGAGAGATGTATCTGTTTTCTACTTCAGAGGAATTTGTCTCTTTATTGTAAATGAACTAAATATGAAAACCTGATACTGAATTCCTAAACATTCTAAGGTTATACTGTTAACAAAACTCCCCTATGTACCAATATCTTTCTGTCTAAGCATGATTCTATTGAAATGTCTTTTCCTTGATCTGATAATCACAAGATGTAAGCAGTTTTATGATAAAGATAGTTAGCAAACCTTTTAGATTGTGATGTCTCCGTTTTACCCTGTACCCTTAATTTTTGGCAGTTCACAATGCCTGTTGTTTGCCGGTAAATCTACAACCCGCTGCACAAAAACTTTTCTCAAAAGCATTTTGTGAGGGAAGTGAACCGAACAACAATGTAAAGGGGAAAAAACCCACCGACTCACCAAAAGAAATAAAAAAGGAGGGGCAAGAGAAAATTGTGAAAAAATCTGATGAGACCAAACAGGAAAACATAAACGAAAACAAAGTAAAACCAGCTAAGATGGTGAGAATAAAAGAGAATTCGGAGGACAGTGTTGAGGAAGGTCAGGAGGTCAAGGCCGAGTCACCAGAAGGTGACAAGGTTCACATCTTCCTGTAGGAAGGTACTTCTGTTTACTTGTGTGCATGTGTGTGGGATGAAGTGCGCAGAGCTTCAGGGGAAGTAATGCATGGCCTTCTATTAACTCTGTAGACACTGACCTCCAACCACCAGAGTATAGCCATGACAACCTGCTTCATGCTTCTGTGGCCTCCAGCACACCACTCTCACCGAGTGACCGTCTGTCTGCTAGTCTGTGTGCAGCAGATTACCGGAGTAATGCAGTGATGACATTATATTATTTAGAATTCTGTAGATACGGTTCCGCATGGAGTTTGCTATATTATTGTGTCCTATGTACCACTGGATTCTGTAATCCTGATATTGCTTGAACTAAATATATATCAAGTTATTTTAATCTCTTCTTGTCGTTTTAGGAAGCAGTGCTTCGGGAAGCAGTAGGAAGGACAAAGGGAAGTCTGGGAGTCCAGCGGGAAGTGGAAGCGACTCGGATAATGCAAGCTTGGCCAGCGCTAGGCGGGTAACCCTCGAACCATCACCCAGAAATATAGCCAATGTGCCACAGGACCTTAGTGGTAGTAGACAGTCTTTCAAAATGGCAATGGGAAATCCTTGTGAGTTCTTTGTGGATGTCATGTGATCAGTCATGTGGCCCCTTTACAGCCATCAGATTTCATACACAAGTTTGCATGATCCTTTCTTCTATACTTTGTTTTGGTTTTGGCTGCAATATGACAATACATGGTCAATACAACTGGTTTGTACACGGCAGCCAGAGACTCTGTATAATGACGTGTGAGCATTATGGTACAAATCTGTTTTGTATATTAGAATAATTTTATAGTTGCATGATAATTCATTTTATTTGTCAACATTTAATTGATGTTTTATAGCATGCCAGCAGAAGTATTATTTATTTAGAAATTGATTGAGAAAGATATTGAAGTGTGAGAGTGTGAAAGAAAATCTTTCCAAAATGGATGTGATTTTTTGTATTATTTTATGCTTGTTTTATAAATAAGTGTTTCAGAGTGCAATTACATTGTATTTCATTTGTTGTAAACTTGATTTTGTTAAACAAGTCATTTCCCATATTTAACCATTACCACTATTTCACAGGTTACCAAATATCCTCAGAAATTTAAATGGTGCTTTCCTCTGCTTACATAAAGAAACAAGTCATAGCTAACAAGACTATCCGATCTATGTTCTACATTGCTGATGATGCTGACTTTTCTCTCCTGTAGGCGACTCTGTCATGGATTCATGACCTTTGGCCTTCCTAGATCCTTCTAGTGTCCATGGCAACGACTTCCGTATGTGGAGTGGCTGACGTGGTGCATGTCCCGCTGCTAGGAGTCTATGCTTGGTGCTGATTGGTTGGCTGATGTAATCATAAGAGGAATCCTGACACATAATCTCTCTTCATAATTTACTCCTTCAATCCCACATGTGATAACCGGTCCATGTTGTGGCTTCCTATCAGTTGGCATGGCTCTGACCTCATGTTCATTCTTTTCACCTTCCCATTATGTTTTCTTTTAACTGGGATCAAAACTCTCTAATCTTGTTTCTTTGTTTTACTCTGTTTAAATATGTCTATACAGTATTTCAATATTTAGTTTGTTGCATGAGTTAGACCTCGCTCTCAAATCTCTCTTCGTTTTGTTCAGACTGAGTTGTGCATGACATCTCGGTTCTAAACAGTGTATTGGAATTATTTCTTCTGTCATTGAGTTTCTTTTCCCAACATTTTTCTTTCAGTTTTTCCCTGGTTCTTGTTTCATTTGGTGCTGATAAATGTGAATTTAATTCTATGTGAAACTGTTACCCTGGTAACAGCTGCCAAAATCAGTGAAGTTTTGTACAAATTGTTGTGATTTGCCCACCAAACATATCTTATCTTTATGCAAGGCATTATAAACCATCTCCTTAGCTGTAATGAGCAGACTGTTTAGTGGGGGGGATTTCCCCTGCTCTGTGAAGACACACGTTGATAGAGAGTTTTATTCTCTGGTGTGTGTAGAATTTTATATTGCAATCACTTTATCAGTTCAGTTTCAAATCACCATGTGCATGCTGAAATTCATCAAAAATTTAAAATGATGCTTATAAAAGGTTGTTAAGCTGTGCCTTCTTTTATGTCCATACATTTCATAACTGCTTCAAACTGAAAAATAAATAACCCAAATGTAGATATGTTGGAATCGAGTGTAGCTGTGTTCTTTCTCAACAAACTGCCATTGATAATAGAACATGGTGACACTGTCCAGTGATTAGAGAGGTAGTGTGGCTGTAGTAATGTCCTAATGAACCATTTGTAGATACATGTACATCGAACAAACCGTGGGTTCTGTCCCCAACAAATCATGTCACATTTGTCTTAACCTTTTGTCACATCTGATAGTATTATATGCTGAATTGTAGAATGTACATGAGGGTCACCTGACCAATATTAAAAAATTTCACAAGCATAATGTGTTTATCTTTATATCTTTATCCAAAAATACATATAGGTAGTTAAAGCTTCTATTATTTACCCTTTCAATTGCCACAAAGAATCTGGGGGAATAAGCCGAGGCATATGCCCAAAAGTAGCCACAACCCTATCACTAGTATGTTTCAAATGACAATCGCGCATTTAGTTTAATATGTGTATTAACTTCAAATATTTTTATTCCTGTGCTTACATATCTCCAGAGAATTTATTATGTGCGTGTACATAGAAAAAAGAATTCCAATCTTTTGTCTTAAAGTCCATAATTTGTGCCCCCTCGACAAAGTAACATGTTTATTTTTAAAAATAATACTAAAGATAACTGATTTAGCAGTTAACTAAAAATCTGTAAAATGATTAAGTGCATGTGTTTATTAATTCATAATAACGCAATTTTTACTTTCTTTACATCAAATGAGTTTTTCGAATTTAAACAAAGTAAGCAGAGATATAAAAAAAATATTTACAACTCGATTCATTAGAATCGAACACCTACTTCAACATACTTATGTTCCAAAAACTCACTAACCGCTACACCAAGGAATCACATGTTTGAATCCATTTAAATAAACCCGATTTAGTATTGAGCAAACATAATTTGGTCTTAGCCATTTGATGATCATCTTGAAAATTGAAGGAAGAAAACTTGCTTTTTACCTTTTTATTGAAAATTGAAAAAGATAGACATTTACATGTTTTATCAGTATACGTTCTTAAAAAAATGGTATGATGACCCACTCTATAAAAAACTATAGTCTGAACATCCGATTTCATTAGCATTTTGTTGCTCAATTAGCAAATACATATTTTGATGTATTAATATCAATTAAATTTGAAGTCAATTTTGGAAGGTTTTGGCAATACTGAATGCAAATGATTACATATGTTTAATAAATGTAACAAAAGTGATATTTGTAAGAAAAATAAATGTGGGTTTTTCAAATGGACTTGGTGGTTTTATGCCTCAGCTTATTCCCCAATGTTCTTTAGTTCCTAAATCTGGAATATGTAGTAGTTCATGTATCTCCTCCTGATTAAAAAGGAGGGTGAATATTGTTTGTTTACATGCTTGAATAAGACAATGCTATGCAAATTGAGAAACAATTCTCTGCCAACTGGATCATTAGAAATATTCCAGTAGCAAATGCTAAATACACGTAAGAGCAACTTTCTCCACATAAGGTCACATATGCTTAAAAGTTACCAGTATTTATTTGATTATTTATTTCCATGACAACATGACCTGTAAAATACCAAAGAACCTTGCTGAGGAATGGTTAGAGGAAACCAAAATGATTGTTTTTCAGAAATACTTTTATTTTTCAAACAAAATGGAAATTATCTTGGTGACAAGAATTAGTACACTGTACTTTCTTTTCAACTCTGTCTTCGAGAACAAAGTAAAACAAAATGTATTCTAAACTACATTGGACTCACAAAGTCGTAACGATGTATCAAAAGACATGCTGTGATATTCAGAGTACATGAAGAAAAGCCACAATCCATCACAAAAAAAAAAAAACATTGAATTCTGCTTTAACAGTCTGAACAGAATTTTTCTTCCTTCTTCCAATGACCAATGGAGAAGGGGGTTGACCTAAATCAGACTGCTGTTGTAACAATTGGCCCTCACCAGAATTCTGATTATTGAGCATATTCTAAATCAAAAAATAACATCTTGTACAAATGATTTTACAAATCAAACACAAAGACTATACAAAAACATTTAGGCATAGTTAATAGGGATTGAAATACAAAGAATATAAAATCATTTCGCTGTGATAGTAAAACAATTCTTAATCAGATCGTTACATCTGCATGGCAGAACTTCTTTCTAATAGTATTAATGTGCTAAACACTGACAGTGTTTGAAGTGTGAAAAGTAATAATAATAAAAAAAAAAGACGAATGCTTTTTGCATGGTAATGTAATAAATACACAAAAAACCTTGCTATAATGTAGTTGGTCTCAATTGGAGTCTCTGGTTCAGTACAAAAAATCATGGCTGCTTTTATGATACTTTTTTAAGGATAGCACTACTTGTAAGAGTTTACTGTATGTGGTATTCCTACAGAAAGACATCTGATCTTGTCTAGCATAACTAGACTCGATGGTGCTGTTGTGATAATACTGTACAGTACCTTCTTAATGATACTGTACAATGTTATCTTGAGATAAAACTGTACAAAGGTTTTTCTCAACATATTGGACCTCATTTACATACAGTTTTGTCTAGATATTATATATTGTGTCTCATTATCATAGGTATTGACTCAAAACAATTCTAATTTAAAATCTCATTAGTGTACACTGTTTGTAAGAGATAATACTAAACATTATCATTGTATGTTGTTGTCTCCAGATAATACTGTAAATTACTACTGTTCAGTACTAGTGTTATCTTGTTATTCATGCTAACAGACTACCTGGTAAATTAGGTTCTGAATGTTTCTTGGCTACATATACATGTATGTGTTTAAATAGACGGTGCTACTTTTTCCTGATCATCTTTTCTTGAAAAATTAAAAAATATAAAAAAAATATGTAATAACATGTATATGAGACATATCATTAGTGGAAAGCAGTTGGTCAAATTAAAAAACTACAAGAAAACCAAACTAGACAATAGAGACATGATTGTGATGATGCGTTTTCTCTGGACTTGTGGAGTTCTTTCATCAGGATTCATATAGACAATTTGACTGTTGTTTAAGCTGGTACTGTTCTACACATGTAAATGTTGGAACAGGTAAAGTACAATTGCCAATAAATCTGTATGTTGTAAAAAATAACTATATTTGGGTATTCAACAACATCGAAACATTAATACCCCAAAAACTTATCAAATACATGTATTTATGGGACATGATTTACGTGCAGTATATAGCAACCCTCCATGCATTCGTTCTGCCAGTATAATAGCCTAGCTAACACACAAATTTACACAGGTACATTTTAATACTACAAACAAAATCATTCCACTGCAATAGCATTCTGGAATCCTCCCTAGTGATCTAAACATTCTTAAGTATATTCTGATCTTCTCTGATATGTAATAAAGCATAATTACTTCCTGCATTCAACATGTTATACTGTCATCCACATTGCAAGTGTATTCCATAGACACGACAGTGTAATTAATACTGATATATCACAATTAATTGTAAGTTCTGTGGGACAAATAAAATTCTTACAGGGGGAAAGCATATAATAATCTCAGATAACACCTACACACACACTCAGCGATGTTTATATAACAAATTTTCTACCACAGCCTGCTACGCAGAAAAGAGCAAAATTACTCCTGTTACTTGTATATGGCACCTGAAGGGTACTGGACTGTGCAGTGCTGGGGAACTATACAATTATCTTGAAAAGTAAGATTGATTCCTGTATATAATGTTTATCACAATTGATTTGGTCCTTTTTAGACATTGTCCATAATCCAGAGCACTTTTAAAAAAGACAGTCATTAACTCCTGAATATGTGGACTGCTCGCACCACGTTCTGCCGACATATGGGGCACTCAGCAAGGCGACGCCCACACTGGGTACATGTCACCATGTGGCCACACTCCAGAAGGACACAGTTGATTGCTGCGTCCATACAGATCTTACAGAGCTCGTCCTCAGAGGATTCCACAATACCAGGGGCACCTGCAAAATATTTATAAATTTTTTTTATTTTCATTCACAAATGATTTTTATACTTTAAAATTCAAGCACTTTTTTCAAAATTTAAAAAATTGGGTGTAAAGATGTAGAAACAAGACTAGAATAGTTTTGAGAATTCAGTACAAAATTTCAGGAAGCAGAAGTTTCCTGTATACTTGATTAAAACAGGACAAAAAAATAGGCACTCACTGTCAGATGCACTAATAATTTCTTGTGCTGAAAGAGAAAACCCCCCAAATATATATTTATCAGTCTAAAAATTCTTTTTATATAGATTAATTAAATTTACAAAGCAAAATGGAAAATAGATAATCAGTTTTCGACTTACTTTTCTGTTTATTGACTTGATGCTCCTTCCACAGCCGAGTGACCCTCAGATGTAGTTCACTCTTCTCCACACAGCCCTTGTAATCCACAAAGTTATTGACCAGCACCTCCTTCATCTGTCGTACGGTCAGGCCATCAATTTCCTCCTCCGACTTGATGTCCTCCAGTGTGTGCCGCTTCACTCTCTCCTGCTGCTCTTGAACTTGGTTCTGTGAGTGAATATTTGTAAAACATTATTGTGAACTCAATTTCATTAATGGTGGCTCAATTTTTGTAGATTTTTTGGGATTTTATGGGGTCTCCAACAAATCGTGAAACACAGTCTCAAAAGATTATACATACAAGTGAAATCATAAAATTACATAAAAATGATAACAATACAAGAAAAGTATACTCCCACGAAATCTGATGATTCCACAGTATTTAAAGCTAGTCTTAACAGCCAGAAAAGAAAAACAACTACCGGTAAACACAACCGCTGCCCCATATAATGGTTTTGTGATGATCTCTAACCTGAGTTTCCTGTTGCCTCATCATCTCCTGAAGTCTTGCAGCAGCCCTCAGTTCCTCCTGCTGACGCTGACGTAATCGTTCCGCTCTAGCTGCCTCGGATTCATTCTGTTGCAAAGACTGGGATCGCTGGGGTTCTTCCTGAAAAACCCCCCCACAAAAAATAACATTAATTCCTATTTAGATACAATGGCAAATTATCAGACACCTAGCTGCAATAATGTAGTCCTCTCCCGTTTTTTTTTTTTTTTGGGAGCCCTCTCCAGTAAACATCAGATATAAACAAGAGGCCAAGTGGCCTTAACGGTCACCTGAGTACCATAGCCCATACACAAAATTGTCGAGGAGTCTCATAAATGCATTTAATTGAGTTTCATAATGGATTAGAAGATTATAATAATGTAATGACATCCACCTCCCTGCCTTAAATCTTTTGGAAAGGACTCTTAACCCTATAGTTTAGCACAAGACTTGAAGCTCTTAACAGAGTGTATGACATACTATAGAAGAGGTGCCCAGATTCCATTGAATTTATTTATCCCACATATGTTAACTTACAAAATAGGTTTTATGTTTATATGTTTTC
>WFKH01010931.1:4912144-4922665 GCA_016163765.1 Magallana hongkongensis | reverse complement strand
CTTAATTATTAACTTTTTGGAAACTCATTGAATTTCTCTACATTAGACTGATTTCAACGGTATAGTATGAAGAAAACCCGTGGGATCAATGGTGTAACGTACATAAAAAGCCCATTTTAGTTGGGTTCAAATATGACCATTCACCCACCTTTACGTTATCAATTATACTACCTTGTGTTTTAACAACTCTTCCATGTTTATGCTTATACAAGCTGGGATGGTTATCTTTTTTAAAACTTCATTTACATCGTTCCATTGAACTTGATTTTTTTAAACTGATTATTTTACAACCATTCGTAAAAAAAAAAAAATGAAAGGAAATGTTTCTTATATTTCTGCAAGGCAGATGGTTTTGATGGGATTACTGCAGTCCTAAATCTACAAACCTCTAAAAATTATAAATAATTTCATTACTTTTAAGTATAATCACGAGAAGAAATATCACAAAAGTCCAAATATGAAACTTCATTTTTAAACTACAAAACTCTAGAATCGTTTCCGGGGGCTTCGCCCCCTAGACCCCCATAAAAATAAAGGAAATGTTTCTTATATTTCTGCATGGCAGAGGGTTTTGATGGGATTACTGCAGGTCTTAAATCTACAAACCTTTAAAAAATGTAAATAATTGTATTACTTTCAAGTATAATCACGAGAAGAAATATCAGAAAAGTCTAAGTTTGAAGACTTCATTTTTACCCTACAAAATCTCCAGAATCCAAGAGCTTCCGGGGGCTTCGCCCCCTGAGCCCCCACCAGGGCTTTGCCCTGGACCCACTGGGGGCCTCAAGGCGGCCCCCAGACCCCCTGCCTAAAACTGGCGCCCCCTCTAACTTCAAAGCCTGGATCCGCCCCTGATTTCAAATTGATAATGTGTTATAACTCATACGTCCCTAATATGCTTACATACCTGAGAAATTTATTAATATCGACAATAACTTAGATATCATGTTACCACTGTCCCCCAACAAATGTCAACAAAATATTTTATGTGTAAATAGATTCACTAATCAAATCACAAAACAAACATCGATTATTAGTAAATATTGATATGTATTTATACACTAAACATTTGTCGTCCACAGAACTTTACCTGTAGATCAATATCCGTTGGGATGATGTCTTATATAGTCAACAGTTTACCAATGTTAAATATGTTTTTCTTAGAGAAAACTTATATGTAACGTAAGTTGCCCATGTTAAATTTAATAGTTCTTATCAAAATACATACTACATACTCACCATGATGTTGACAGATGAAAATACTCGTAATCAACTAGTTTTGGAAGACCTGAGGACAATTATTTACATAAAATATATTTTTATCTGGTGATTTTTCTAAATTCAATTGATTTAGTGATAGGGTCATTTCTATACATAGAATGGAAACCGAAAGAAAAAAAAATTCGCTTTGTTTTGTATGTACTTACCTTTTGACTCATTTAATCAAATACATGTAGTTAGTATAATACAACACGACAATCCTTGCATGCAAACCAGGTAACCCGATGCATTTTCTGAAATAGGTTGACCCAAATCCGAGTTCAAGGAATAGTATTTGGAATACCAAGACCGTATATATAAACCATTACTACTATGTTTAGTAACTTTTGTAGGTGGTATGTTTCATTTATTGAAAAGAGGTATAGCGCCTTTCTCCATTATTTCGCCTACACCTGTGTCTGGACGGAAAGTACCTGTTGCTAAATAAAGCTTCAGGTACCTGTCGCAATATGATTTACTCCTTTCGTAATGGTGTTTGTAACAACTAATTTGTCATAAATTCGGGAAACCTGCATCGAGAAATGAATATATAGAACTCTGTGTATAATGTCAGTTGGTATTCTGAACCGTGACAACTTCCAGCAAAATGCAATGAATCTAAGTGTACAGTTGAATATATAATACATGTATAGTGTTATTGAAGAGATCTGTTTATATTGGGTGTGCTCATACTCAAGCTGAATTAAACAACATAATTTGGAAAAAAATCCAGCCGATTAGATAGATGTAATTTAAACTATTCTTATCATGCTTCAATTAAGTGGAAAAAAAATAGTTACTACCTGGTGGAATCGATCCAGCGAAAGGTCATGCATCTAACACTTTTATTGGATGTCTTTTAAATATATATGGCTATATACATGATTGTATTATAAAAGTCACTAATTGAAATATTCCTCTAATTTTCAGTACGAAGACCGCGTTAAACCAAAATAAATTCAATGTAAACGTGCACTACAATTCCTGTAGAACATAATTTTAATCGGATTTCTTTGGAATAGTCAAATATACCATTTTTTATCGCATACTAACTATTTTCCTATATATCCCATACAAAACCTGGCTATTTTAATGATGACGTGTAAGATAATTAAGACTCTTAGAGCAAGGTAATTGTATAATTTGTGAGTCTTTGAATATATTTTAACTAAATATTATATAATATTGAAAACGTCTGATGTTTGCAAAAGTGCTTATTTTAGGCGAAATCGTATATTAAGTGCGCTCGCTATACCTCTTTAACATCTAGTTAATTTTTTTTGTCCTTTTTACTTTCTTGTTTTTTTTCATTTCGATGAGGCACTCATTTCAGCATTGGTAATAAGCAACTTTAAACCCTACTTTATACTGAGATATAAACGTACAAATAGATGTACATTTGTATGTTTATTTTGTTAATTTTTATGAGATTATCCTTTTACGTGTTATAGCTAAATATAACAACGTTCAATTGATTTGCTGAATGGTTTTCAGTGCACAGCTTACATTACCGCACAGGTGTTGGCTTACAAAAGTCACACAATGACGAGTCGTTACCTACAATGATTTTGAATTTATACAATTTTTTCACTCAATAATGTGTCGTAATAAATAGGCTACCCGTTACAGTCAGTATAAACAGATGACGCATTGGTTTCACAGCATAATGTGTCGTCGTAATTTGGTGTTATTATCAAAACCGCTTTGGTTGGGATTTTCCGATAGCGTCACGATCAATTCTGTCAGCTACGTCAAGCATAAACAATACACGCCGCCGGTGTGAAAACTTTATGATTGGTCAACTCCTTTTCTTAGGCGGAGTTATCTGTACACGCTTATGCAATGCCAGAGCTGAATGATTTCTCAGAACAGTTCATTATTCCCCAATATTGAGTCATTATCGAGTTCTAGGATCCCCTCCGTTTAAATTCTGCGCAAAACTCTTTCTCTCTCTCTCTCTCTTTCTCTGTAAGCGGGCGTTAAACCATAGTCTCAAGCTACGGTCCTGAGTGCGGCGTTAAACAAAATATAATATTTTAAAGTTGCATGTGCTCCGCGCTCATTTCATGTATATACCGTAAATGTATAATGTACATGTATTACCTACTAACTTACCAGTCGAAGTGATAGATATGAATTCCTCGATTTCTACACCTTTCGATCGGCAATTGACAGTCAATAAACGAATTGAACGATGATATGAAAGAACGAGACGAGTGGAAAGTGCAATGGAGTATGTACATGTGTGTCTTCATTAAGCAAGTGTCCGATTCGTTTCTTCTTCTGTTACCCTACCGCATTCGGTGTAAATATATATACTAAAATATCCCCAAACATTTTACCGCAGATTTTGTTATTTTTCTTGTCTCTGAACCTCCGATCACCATGAATAAAGATGAATATTTACACAAAATGTGGTATGATATAATGTTAACTTTTCAAATCTATCGTATTTTTCGTGCGCCGTATATTGCAAGTTTTTCGTAAGTATCGTATGCACTGTACGTAGCTTTATATTTACTACCCCAAAATTTCTTCGTAGAGCTACAGCTATATGTACCATATGTATTTTTTGTCACAAGTGTACACTTTCGAAAAATACTTCAATTTCGACAATCACGAGTACCCCGGTGAATTTTTCATTCTCTGATATGTTGTTGTTCTTTCCGTGCATAATTTAGTCTGGACCAGCAGCCAATCAGCGGTAAGCTGAATCCACCAATAAAAAAGTTTGTGATTAGAATTAAACGCGACGCCATCGGAAAATCCCAACCAAATCGGTAATAATAATATCACCCATTTCCAACACTCATTTATTCATAATTTAATGTTCAATATAACGATTATTCGACAGATTACATTGCTTCTATATGTTTATTTTGTAAATGATTTACAAAACATCTAAATATTTTAACAAAGTTATAGATTCAGGTTACAAACGCTACAGCCTTCTTTTTTCCTTTGCCCAATGAAAGACTTTTTTCTAGAATAACCTTTTGAATTACAAAACGTAAAAAATGCAGCTTTGTCTGATAGCAGTTCACCAATATCAATGTTTTCTGTGTAAAATACTTCAATGTTTACTGCCAAGTTTGTGAAAAAGCCATTTTGCCACATGTTGTAGTAGAGGAAAGGATTTCTTCTGCTTATTAAGGGAATCAAATTTTCGCTGCAAAACTTATCCGAATAACTGTTTGCTTTGGTAACTACAAGAGTTATACGGTGGTTCTTATAATGACAGAAAAAGTCTGCAAAATACACATTGTTACTTGGGTTAAGAAAAAATGACACTGCTACGTGCAATCTTTGGTTTCCAAAAGGGGAGCACGGGGGCACAACCGTACGTCCATTTGGGGTCGTTTTGAGAAGAGCGCTGAAGAAGAGGCCTTGGATGGCCCTGTTCAGTGGTGATGCCTGGTCCCCGCCGTCGTTTTTTATGTATTTTGTCATTATTCCACCATTCTGAGAACGAATTTTGTCAAAGTACTGATGTGGTTTGTTCCTGTACAAGAAATGGATGCGGCGGTGTAGAGATCGTCGATCATTGCAAAATTCAATCGCTCGATTGTACAACAACGTTAGTTGACTCTTGTCCATGGCTAAAACAACATCAAACATAATCATTTTAATGCATGCATGGCATATCAAACATATAAAACAAAACATTATTCACATGTACTTGTATATACATCGTCATATACCTGCTTGGAATTTTAAAGGTGGATGAGCAACAAGAGTGAATCTACCAGGACCATCGCAGCTTCCACAAAATACGTTTATCTCATACTTTTTGGCTGGCTTCAATGGAAAAGGGATCTTGTACCTGGTTGTGCCGCTCGCACATTGAAAGAGATGTTTTTCGTCGGTTGAAACCTCCTTCAGGAATATGAATTTGTAAAATGGTTGCCCGATAAAAATTGGCAGTCTGACTTCGTATCTTGCTTGTGAAATATGTTTGCGGGTCAGCTGAGGCTGCAAGTTCTGTAAATCAGTTGAGTTATCTGTATATATATTCAACTGTCTCGACTGAATAATCAAAGATTAAAGTCAAGCTCGCTACAAAAGTAGAAAATATGTGTAACATTTAACTGGATGCTCTCGGCTTAAATTTGGAGATTTACCAATTTTGAGCAATGTTCAACAGACAATATTCTGTTATAAGGGCATGGTCAAATTTTGAGCTTAAACATCATTTATACATGTTTACAATATGTGAATTATATTTTTGAAATATTCAATGTTAGTTTTCAAGTAACAAGCGAGACATAATGCCAGAATTATTTAACTCAAATCGTGACCATGCCCCTTTATATACTAAGAATGAACAGTGTACAAACCTTATATGTGTATAATTTAATATTATTTTTTTTAAACAAGAAGAGTAATGTACGTTTTTGATTCTGATCAGAATCAGAAGGAATACAAATCGGCGCATATGTCTAGTTTAACAATTTAAATGAGAAATTAGCTGATGAAGCGAGGCGGTATCCAAGATGGCGTCCTCCCTTGTTATTTTTCCTCTGAGGTACCCACTTTTTTAACGATGTTTTTTTTTTCTACACAAGCCCCTGTGGTCTGTGCTCTACTTGTAATGTCTTATGCAGGTCTTACATCCAAGAGAACAAAAACTCAGAGAGAACCCAGTAATCCATTCTAAAATGCCTTATTCAGGTCTTATAAATGGCAATAGACCGTTGTTAATCTCTACCATAGCTTCGTACAAATGGTAGCGATCAATTATGATGCATACAACGCAATCTTGTACGATGTGGCAGTTCTGACATATAAATAAAAATTATTAACATTCACTGTGGTGTTTAAGAAAACGTTTGTCTTACGTTTTAGCAAAACTAAAAATAAAACCAATTCCGTCACAATATAATGTGAAATGCTGAGATACTTTTTTCTCATTACTAACCGTATTCTGCCTAGAATCCATGCTCTCGGTTTGCTGATCGGAATCTGCTTTAAATAGAACCAATAAAATATTTACTTTTTACAGTCTCTTTTCATTTCTAAATTAGTGTGGGAAATGTGATATCAAAATTACCTAAAGATTTGGTAGCGTGTATCACAATCTTGCCATTATTGTTTATGCCGTAGATCTCCATATAAAAGTCGCTAACTTTCCGGGATATTCCCCGATTTCCAGGAATCACAACAAGCGCCCTCTGGTGTTTCCTTGTGTCCAAAAGGACAGCTAACCTCAGATTGGAGAATTTGTGTGTCAATATTATCACAGAATTAGCACATTCGTTTACTTTGTGCTCATCAAACTTTATAGGCACGTCGATTTTCTCACTTACGCTATTCCGAACTTCAATGTCATGCATCAGTTTTTTTGTCTATACAAGTAAAGAAAAACGGAATTTAGTTTTAAAGAACAAAGTCGCATCTTTAATTATTTCGTTCAAGCATGGTCAGTCAAAACCATCTGAACCTCTTTGTGTCAAGAAAAAAGAATGGGCTTTCAATACAGTGTCATGTAAAACAAATTCAATTTTAAACGTTTCAGTTATGACGATTATTACGCGAACAATTTATCAACTCCGCTTACATTTTAATGATATGTAAAGTTATCTGAAACGTCATGTTATTATTTAAATGAATCACTATATAAAAAAAGTAACAATAGTAAAGTTTTCTGGGCAACAATATATACATATGTTTAAAAATGGTTTTAGGCTGGAGACAGTAGGCTCAAATCAGTCGAATGTTAATCTTGCTTTGTTATTAATGTCACTATAATCATTAACTGAAATGCGTTTTACTTTTTTTTTTAATAATCACATTTTTGCTAGTGATGATGAAACTGTTACTAACGCATTCTATAATCATTCTTAAAAGTTGTTTTATAACTATTATAGAAGGGTGTAACAATGTGCAATATAATTATGGCAATACCAAGCTTGCATTTTGTGCACCCATCTAAGGTGCATGTTCTAAAAAAATGTCATTTGATAAAGACCATTAGATAAAGTTGATTGTTGATGTAGCTCACCTCCAGGTAAGATATTTACATTTATAAAATAATATATTTTTATGATTTAATTTTCCCTTAGGAAATACAGTTTTAAAATCTATTCAGAATTTCCTACCGAATTGAAATACTTTCGATAGATTTAAATATCCGGTTTGCAAATATAATTTCCTATAGAAAAACTACCTGTCAGAATTTGATTCCAGTTGGAAACACTTTTATCCTTTAGGCAAATATAATTCCGGTAGAATGTTTAGAAGTTTATACAGGATTTTTTAATCACCCTGAAAAAAATTATATTTCTTTTAGAAATTATTTTCCCATGGGATATATATTTTTAATAAGTCAATATCTCACCTGCCACGTGAGACAAACTTAAAACAAAAGTGGTTATATACTCTCTAGGCATTAGTCTTTCGTTTGATTTATATTGAATTTTACGAAAACGCATCTTGAGTAGATGCAAAGGTGCAATCTTTGCATAATCATCCGGCATAGTGTGTCAAAAACCTTCGTTACACCGCATTATTATGCATATGATAACAAATGTCTTAAGCACCAAGTAACATCTACAAAATTAATTCGTTTGTTATTAAGAAAATTTATGTCTTGGTCAAACCATAGTAGATAACAACTTCGTCCCCCACCCCGAAGTCTGACGTCATATCTTATTGCCAAACGATTGGAATTTAAATTTTGAATAGGCTCATTCTTTAAATCTTGGTCGTTGAAAATCAATTATTTTGTGAAACCTTGAAAACTGATTTGAATGTAACAATGTTTATCGTTTTAATTTTGCAAAGGTTGTGGTTTATAGTGAACCCTCTTTTCTATTTTACTCAAAAACGTTTGATATAAAACTCACCGAAGTAAACAGTCTTATCTTTTATAAGCTATTCAATCACGTGAAATACTCAAAACAGAACTTACCATGATACCGGAGATATTGATTTATTGAAGTGAACTGCTCTGGTAATTAAAGCTAGAGCGTCTTGGTTTAAACCGCAACAATATATTAGTAACTACAAGTATGCACATGCCAGTTTGTCTGAGTTGTTACAACCTCTAACCCCCGCGTGTGTAAATCGACAAATTGCTTGGAACCATCGGCTTTTATGTTTAAAACTTCCTAGCAATTGGTTCTGTGAGGTGATGTTTGACTTTATCAAGACTTATGTTTTATAGTACCAATTCATCCATAGTAATCATCGACCAAGCTTCCCATCACCAACCTCCTAACAATACTGTCATTACAATTATTACTTCTCCTTACAATTTAACATGAGCAAGAAAATATGATAGGAATCAGTCATATGATAACATGAAAAAACCGCAAAAAATAAAATTTTTAATACATTTATGTTTATTTCTTCACCTAGAAATGCAGACTCTTTTTAAGATTTGTTAAACAGTTAACAAACTTTTTGAAACTGGTCAGAAATCAGTTTTGTCTCATTTCTTCTTACTACTTCCTTCAGCGAAGATCGACGTTTTATATCATTCATGTTAAGTTAAGTGTTAAAACAATTTAATTTCTAAAAAATAAATAACATTTATGTTGGTGTTCATATTAAGGGTGGTTAAATGTTAAAAAGAGTATGTTTCTCAAATGCAGATAGAGCAAATGTAATTTTGAATAAGGTATTCTAACATATCAACAGAATACGAAAGAAAGAATTAATTAAACGTTTATAGTAGAATTTCTCGGGTAAAAAAACTATCACCTATAGCCCCAGGTATATCTCCTTTATTGAGACAGGAAATTCTGTTAACGATGGAAATTATAGACCCTATGTATACTTTGAATATTGTCAAAGATTGGGGGGAAAGTGAACTCAGAGTTTCAACCGATATTGGCTTTATTTCATTTTTCTACAAATACTTGTTACTACACATCCACATTGATATTTTTTCATACTTTTGTTCCAAGCAGATTGGAATACAGTAACATCAAATGCCATAAAATACACAAAGATAAGTGTATACATACAATCAAAGTACTGAGAGTACTGAAAGACGGGGTCTTGAAAGTTTGAATTTGTAATTGTCAACGTTTTCATCGAATATGCTTAACAAAAATTGAGTTTGAATTAGGTGTTTCAATATGTGTTAAAATTCGGCTTTTTGCCTGATACTTTGTCTAAAATCTTTACTAAATCCCGGCCGGGACTGTCCTTCATAATTTTAGAAAATTGACACAACAGTATTTTATGTAAAATAAGACCCCAAGGGAAAAAATAGAGAAAAAAAACTACAACTAAGCGGGAAAATCAGAACAACTAAATCTAGGTAGATAATTTAAATTTTTACATTTATTCAATTTTGTGATCCAAGGGAAAATCCACAAGTCGGTATCCGTTATACAAGGTTTATGAAAACTCCGAAAACTCTCCACCTGCTGAATTACTGAACAAAGTTAACATTTGTATACAGATAACAAACACAGACACATGACGTTAGAAATATTTCTATAAGATTTTTCCAAGTACTATAACAATAACAAGGTTCGTCACGGTCGCCATTTTAATTTTTTAGACCGGCTTATGTGCCATGATTTTCTGGCAGCGATTCACGTAAAATTAATAGGTAAAAATAAAACTGTTGACCACTTACTATTTTTTGTTGGTGTAAACTCGTGCATCATCTACACGAATTACGATATAACCGTTCCTCTTATTGAAATTCATACTCCGAATTCTGTCTACTGCTTTTCAAATCGATAAAACTAGAAAATGAAAACCGGAAGTGAATGAATCACGTCAAACATTGGGGTAGACCTTTCCTGATTGGCTGTTATATTTAACGTTAAAAATAAAGCTACAGAATGGTAAAGACATTAACTGATATATGTACAGAGATAAGTCAATTAAAGGACTGGCTAAAAAAATAAGTAGAATGTCCAGATCAGTCACTTAGTGCTAATGAAGGAGAGAAGTCAAAGAGAAATATTCACACGACGGTAATTTGCAAAGTTAACAAATGTTGTAGGAAACTTTCATTTCATGGATCTGTGTCTTTTCAATATACTATCGTCTAAATTTTCATGCGTGTCTTGGTAAAAATGAACTTAATTTCGAAAGCGATTTAATTTGATTTTTTTGAAAGAGCTACAAAAAAAGGATTTATAAATTAGATTTTAAAACTATGATGTAAACAATGAGTTTTTATCTTCTTAAAATTGAAATAAGTACTACTTCTATTTACATGTACTACCACAGGGTAAATCAAAAATTAAAAACATAACAACCATGCATTATTTCTGAATTCATAGGTCTAATATT
>WFKH01010931.1:4859546-4901986 GCA_016163765.1 Magallana hongkongensis | reverse complement strand
TGGTCGTTTTTCATATCATATCCTACTTTGATTTGAACATGAACATCTATTAAGATATATGTCTTTTTTCATCATCTAGCGGTTATTCAAACTAAACGATGATATCCAGAATAGAGTTATCGTTCGTGTTCAACCACTCTACACGTGGTTGAAAATATAAACATTGGGTTGCTTGATAAAATCATAGCCATGTTTGATGCTTTTGGTGTGCAATACCATGCTTTTTAAAAAAAGAATGGGTGTCTGTTTTATATATAAACTTAGTAAATCGAGCCATTTTCAAGGAACATTCTGCATAAAATAGTATAGTCTGTTTCACTATTGATGCTATTACTAGGTCAGGCGCGGATCGAAAATTAATCCTTAGGGGGGATCCCTACTAAGCATGTTGATTGTTGCAACAGCAGAAAAAACCTTTGTTTTCTATTGTCACATTTATTTCTAAAACTCATTTTATCCACCAATTAATGAAGATAAAGTTTAAAATCAATAAACGTCTATATTTTATATTTGACTACAAGTACCTAGATATTAGGAAATAAACTATAAACACGAGGCACGATTTTTACTGCGAAACTGAAAGGGTAAAAAAAAAACCAAGTGGTCTTAATTTAAACAACAATAACATTCGCAGGGGTGATAATAATAAGAGAATATTGCGCATTGACAGTTTTATTTTTCATCCGTTGGACGTCCATTAGCCCTATCTGGTGATGTGTGCCGGGGCAATAAACGCGTATAAATGATTTTTCCAGGGTTGGGGGTTTACCCTTAACCTCCTCTCTCCTGAGATAAAATCCTGATTTGGGATGGGGTCCCTTCTTCTATCATATATCTTATATATTTACCTCTGTACCACTACTCTTTCCAACCAAGCAATAGGATGTGGCGTGAATTTTTAAGGTGGTATCGATTTTTCTCAAGATTTACTATGTAAAACAATTCCTCTGAAAAATCCGACACCCCTTTCAAATCCATGCATGACAAGGTTTGCCAACGATTGTGATTGCTTCACCATGTACAAGTAATAGTAGGTCTTTCTCGTACGCTGGCATCATACGTCATCATTATTACGTTAGTAACGTCCACGACTTCGACCACTATACATTAACAAATTCATTTAGGTATAAAGAGACTGTACAATTTTAGTAGATCACCCTCATAATACAATTATGGTCGGAGTTATGTGTAAAACTCCGCTATTTAAATAAATACGAATAAGTACTTCTAACGTCCATACGTTACATATAAAATAATACCTTTAATATATAAAAACATTTCAAATAAATGTTTAAAAACCGTTTAAGTACCTACGTGTAGTTTAAACTAATTGTTATCCGTTCATTACTCACTTCTGACCAGAATTCCATCCACTCTTCCACCTTTTACGACTCGTACATGCTTCTTAGATTCCAAAGACCATTTCACTAACTTCTAAAAGGAGGACACACCTTCTAACATCAACTACCTGGCCAGTACTAACACGTGCTCGATAGTAGTGACCAGCCGACCGAAAAACTCCACAAACTATGGGACGCCGTTCTACACATGAAATCATTTGAATACGTATAGAACATTTTAGTTGTCCAATAGATATTAAGAAAAAACACTTTTTTTGTTTGTTGTCAGTGCTACATTACTTAGCAATTTAACAATTTGTACCAAGTTTTAAAAGACTTCTTCTTTCACAGTAAACGGTCAGTATACTAAATATACTGAAGTGCAAAAGGAATCGTCTATTTATTTCTTGGATATTCATTGTTTCGATCTTTCTTTCGTATAGTTTGTTCTTGCATCAACAACTCAACAACAGTACATTGGACAACTGGCGTGAAACATCTCCGACAATAGAAAAAGAATTAACGCAGGATTTGCTCCTACAAAGTCAACAGATTTGGAATATTAAAAAAATCAATCAGTCTGGTTTTGCTACCTATTTTATTCGGATTGCAATGCCGCGTCTTAGCCCGGTGCAACGTGAACAAGCCATTGGACGACTGAATGTTGGTCAGAGGCCACAAGTTGTTACTGACGCAATTAACTGCAATATCCAAACTGTTCAACGTTACAATGCAAAAAAAAAGCGGTCGCCCAAGAGTTACAACGCATCGACAGGAATGGTACATCTGATCGATTTGCTATAGCAACAAAGACACACTGAGAGACGAAATGAATTCACCGGAGACCAGCCAGCGATGATACTATTTGTCGCAGATTGGCTATACATATAATCTCACATGTAGTCTCTCAGCCAAGGCTCCAGTCCTAACAGTAAGAAAAAGTCAGAAACACTTACAAAGGGGTACAACTCGACGGGATATACGGTAACAACATTGGCGGAATATCATCTTTGACGAAAGTTGGTATTGCATATTTATCGCTGATGGGAGAAAGAGAGTCTGACGCAGACGAGGAGAACGCCTGGGGAGGACCAAGCATCACTGTCTGGGGCGACATTGGACTGTTCAAACAAGAGGCCCAGAGGCAACATCGCTCACCTGAACATCAATAGCCATAACTCAAATCAGCTTTATAGAGTCAAGTACAAAATATCTGGACAATTTAGTAGAATAGGACTTGTTTAAAAAGATTTTCAACACTTATATATATATATATGCACACACACACACACACACACACACACACACACACACACACACACACACACACACTCTCTCTCCACATATTTCTATGCTAAAAATTGGACGCTTTTGTTGTGTCAGTGCTCGTTGTTTTATCAAAACTATATTATGATGCTTTACTACATATTAATATTACAAATCGTAGCATTGCATTCCTTGAGAGAGTATTTTTTACAGATTTTATTTTTCACAAATTTGAATCCCCGTCATGTGATGATGTTTTGAGCCAAGTTTGGTTGAAATTGGCCCAGTGGTTCTAGGAAGAAAATGCAAGTGTAAAAAGTTTTCAGATGGACAGGCATGTGAGATAAATCCTTTGACCTGTTGCCTTTCAAAATATTGTTCCAGGTAGAGACACTGGTATAACAGCTTCCTGAAACAACGATCAGGTTCGTTAACCTCATATTGTGCCACATTTTGCCCAACACCAAAACCAAATATTCCAGCATGACAATGCTCGTGCACACAGTCAGATTATCCAGAGACTTCCTGAAGAAAACCATGTAAGAGTCATGCCTTAGCTGGCTTTGAGTCCAGATTTAAACCCTACCTATTGAACACTTATTGGATGAATTCAAAGACCCATCAATAATGTCAAACCAAAGCTGACAACTGTGGATGAACTTGCGGTATCCTTTCGTTGTGCCTGCACTTCAAAATAAGCCTTCTCCATCCCCCATATTGTTACACATATACGTCCCTGTAGCGTCACTTTAAAACAAATAAACACGTACATGTATTTGGACACATTTAATGCATTACATGTACTTAAAAAGCAGTAACAAACTGTAAATAAATATAACAAAATCAGTTCCTGGTATTGCACATGGACCCTGTACTTCAGGAAATAAAAGTTGTTCTGAACACCACTGAGCCAGTGTCTGAGCCAATCAGTAAAATCAGATTTTAGATCCACTCCATCACTTGCTACTGAAGCATGTGTATGAGTGGGTCTATCATCTAGTTTCAGTTTGACTGACCTTGACCTGACTCCTAAGACCTTGACACCAGACAACGCTGTAGTATACACACATTCATGGTAACTTATGTAACTACATTAAAAGTGTATGTGTAAAATTATTCAAATATTGTCTAGCTGTTTGAAATGAAATGCCCTTTAGAAAAGCCATGTAATGTGAGGTAAAAAATATTGCTTCAAAATATAAATGTAACCTTTTAAGTAAAGCATTAAAATTTTAAATACACCTGTATCATTTTTTGCAGTATACCACAGAGTAAAGTCAAAGGTTAGTCAGAGTAATAGGCATATTTACAAATTGTATGACTGAGATGTCCAGAAATAGTTGAAGCAGCAGATATGGTTATGAAGTTACAACAGGTTGACCATTATCTTATATATAATGCCTGTTTTACCAATAATATTTTGTATTAATATTAACCTATGTATCTCTTTACTTTAGAGGTTAGTATCAATTGTATATTTGTATTTTACATTTACAACAGTGTAATCTTGATACATAATGCCTACAGAGATTATAAGACTTAAAACGTACAGGATTTTAAATTATAAGTTCCAGATTTCCAAAATCAAAGCAGGAACTTATTTGAAAGAATAAATTACATTTCATTACTATCATGCTAACATTTAACTTTACAGTTTACATACAAATACCATGTTTGAATGAATCCAAGACAGATTCTACCACACAAGTAGCATACATACTGGTATATTCTAGATATGCTTCAATTTATATTTGAGGTAATTTATAAGTGATTAAAAAGAGTATAAGGAATACAATATTAGGGTTGTAGTTTTACAATACTTGAACACCATATATATATATAATTTAATGGACAACATATGCAGGTAATTTATAACTTACTATACCAGTAGGTATTACCAGTAAATAAGTTCAATTCCAACTTGTCATATTTTTAGTTTCTTGTTTCAAAAAAAGGGCCAAATGGTTTGATTTTCACACTAACTTTATGTGTCATGGTTTGATGTGTTAATTAATCAAGCACAGAAATAATCCAAAAGATTCACTTCATGAAAACAATCATCACATTTTTAAATGTAGCATAAGTAGCATGGTTCTATCAATTATGTTTTTCATCCATAATTGGATGGAAAGATATTCTTCAAGTATTCTAAATGTTTGATACTCCACAAATATTGTTTGTTATAAATATAAGTTTTTAGTACTATAAATAAACTTTTTTTTGTGTGCAAGAAAATCTTGCAAGAATTGTGAGAGCCTCAACCCACAAAGATCTAATGCCACAAACCATACCTCTCATTATTATTTTCAATGAAGGCTTCATCGTTAAAAATTATTTTATGTGAACAAGTTTTTCACTGGTGAAGTAAAATTGGTTAACAATATTTAGAAAACAATAGGCTTATAAACAAAAGTTAAGAGGACAAAATAACAACCAGAGCCAGAGGTACCTGTAACTAATTACAGATAACTATAGATTCCTTATTTTACGCAAGTACTTAATTCCGTGATTCAACCATTTTGCATCAAATCACGGCAATATAAAATTGCGAATGCCCGATTTTTATCATACTAGTTTCATTTACATACGTAGTTTACATCTGTCCAAAAATAAAAGTGAGATTTTAAAATCTGCCAGATGTTCTTCTCGCAGCTTTATGCAGATATTGATTCTTCAAGTTTAATTAGGAATAAACAGTATCACTTGTGTATCTACATGTAACAAGTTCTAGAAGACGTGGCTAGAGAGCAGTTTATTAGTACTCAAATATCACAGACTTCTTCTTAATCACAAGAAGTCTACCTCTATCTATATGTACCAGGGCAATACTTTGTTAGGAGGTTCCAATATGGAAGATTGTATTTATCTGGAAAACAGTGTCTTAGGAAGAATTATCCATATATTCAAAATGGAAAGTGTTTTTTGTTTTAAACAATGTCTAAGGAAACAATCTCTCCATCCAAATAAAAAGAACAGTACTTGGAAGCTTAACCTTGCTGTCCATTCCCAAGAAATCAATCTGCTCCCAGAATGTATAAAGACATGGTTACTAGTAATTCATACTTAGAGCTTCTCTCAATGTCTCATAAAAGAGAATTTTCACTACTACCAAAACTACAGTACATACATATAAAATAAAAAGGAAGTACAATTAATACAGAGGTTATGTTGTTCCCATTTGATAAAAAAAATCATTTTGATGCTAAGCTGTCAAAATAAATGCGAATACTAATTCCGATATTGTCCACAACAACTGGAGGGTTTTTTATGCTTTCTTTCAAATAAAAAATATACAGCTTACAAAGCAAATATATCACTGACTACTGTAAGCTTTAACGGAGAAAAAGCTAAGTTGAACGGTGATTAAAACGTCCCTCCGAGGCTGAGAACATCAAAGCACATTTCACAAACTCGTACAGGTTTGGACAGGTTATACTTAATGATAGGCATGTCTTTAGCTGAGCACTTGGAACACAGTAATCGTCCACAATGGCGGCTGAAAGGTCACAATTAAATGCATCATTTCTGATCGAGGTTTTTCGGATTACATCCATATCAAACAGAATTGATAGTTTTAAAGTCAACAAAATGTTTCAATGTAAACAATTGTGAAACCTATGCAAACTTATGTAAAGAGTCAACCAAAAGAACATAAATTATTTTCTATTTGTTCAGCGTAACATCATCTGGATGGGGTCAAAATTCTGAGATTTATAGTGTAGTTTATAGTATTGATAAAACTGACACACTGTTCATTCATAAATATATCTATTTATATCGTAAATTTTAGATTCAAGGTTTTTTTCTATAGATTATTGCAATTTATTCATACATGTACATGTAAATTGGCTACATCAAAATTTTAACATTAAATTATTATTATGTTTGTTATATCTTTTTTTTTTAGATCCAAGATTTAAAAAAAAATAAATAAGTGCAATTTATCCATTAATTGGCTACATAAAATTTTTACTGGTTCCATCTTATTTCATTGATTCCATTTAATTTCATTGAATCCACAATCTGTTAACTTACCAATGATGTTTTCTAGTTTTGATGCCAAACTTGACCCCACACTCCAGACAAATCTCCCCCTCAGACCAGGGGGGTTCTGAGGACAGCATATCTGTACAGACCAGAGTAAAAACACTACAGCTCATGATACCAGACACAAGTCATACAAAAATGGATAAATATACAGTAAAAAATTCAGACCAGATCTAGCCACTTTAATCACTGACAGTACACACCACTTATTTTGTTTGCAATCTCACTTCTTTTTGAGTTTGAACATAATGTTCTGCAGCGGTGCTTATAGAAAATATTCAGACTTGAGCAGGAATTAAATGAATGAGATCTTAACTATTTAAATCATTGACAAAACACTGTACTCTTTATTTTTCCAATTCCACATCCTTTTGAGTTTAAACAAAATATTTTTGCAGCGGCCCTTACCTAAAAGTTTAAACAGTAGTTGTTTTGTGGCGACTGGAGCATTGAATATACTGATTCCCTGTTTGTTCATGGTTCCTAGTCGAGCACCTGCCCTCACCAGACTGCGACAAAGGTTGCCATTACCATTCATATAGGCTAGGAGCAGCACTGGATAAACACACAAAATAAAAGATTAAAAAGCTTCAACATGATACCTTATTGATGACTTTGGTTTGGTCTCTTAAATTCAGATTATTGACAGAGTTTAAACATGTTTTGAAGGCAAACAGGGTGACAGAATTTACCAGTATTCCCCTCCGAGTCTGGAATATCCAGTGGATAGTCAGGCATGGTTTCCCGGAATAGTTCAAACATGGCTGCTGCATTCTCTTTCCCATACTGACCAAGATTATGCAAAGGAGTCTGTCCCCTAGATTGTAAGAGATTTCAATAAATTGATTCAACATTATTCCAAGGCAAGCATTTTTTTAAAACAAATAAATAACAATACATAGAGGATCTTACTTGGCGTTGACAGCTTCAGCGTTGATTCGAGATTCTGTCAGTAACACTCTCACAGTGTTGATGTTTCCAGCCTGGGTGGCAACATGCAGAGCTAGACACAAGAAGATCTCAATTTACATGAAGATACACAATTTTCTTGCTTTTGAATATGAAACCTTTTACTGTAAATGTATCATATATAGCACGTAAGATAATTGGTGGAAATAGATTTTTAATCAAGTTAGCTGGAGTTGATTTTGCATAGTTCGTAAATTTGCATGTCTATGACATTTAGCAATGTACAGCTGTTCTTGCAGAAGCTGCTTATTGCCAAAAACCTATAAAAATACACAGTCAAATGTAATGTGTTTAAAGTATTTTTATTTGTTCTCTTGTTCCAAGACTTACCATTTTTCTGGTTCTCATCCAAAGCATCAAAGTCAATTTTGTTGCCAAGGAGAATGGAGCAGATAGAGGCATGGTCCTTTTCTGCTGCCAGATGGAGGGAGGTCTCATCATGCCGGGTTCTGGCATTTATGTCTGCTCCAGCAAGTAACTAAAATCAAAATACCAAATGGTCAGTTAGAGATATCTACAAGCTCCTTGATAAAAAACCCAGTATTAAACTATGACACGAGTCTGCTCTCCTGAATATGTATTATCACATGTAGGTAACTAATTGAAAGTGTTCAGGAGAAGTACACGCTTTTTGATCAAATGCTTCTAATTAGAAATTTGTTCCACATGTAATTAGACATTTGTTAAAAAAAGTCATCAAAGGGGCATGGTCACAACTTTTTAAAAATTTTACTTTTTTCATATTAACAATGCTGAACTAAGGTATTTCCTACAGCAGGCCAACATTTTTTTAACGTTAACATCAGCTGACAAGTTATAAGCAAGATACAGAGCCCACGACTCTTTTTATGTAAACAAGGCTTGTGCCATGTTTTCGTATAGGTCTAGGTTGCTGATTTGAAAATACATTATTTTAAACAAAATAAGAAGTGACAACAATAGAAACTGTTAAACTATGTTCATAAAATAAAAATAGTAAAATCTAAGAAAAACGAAGCTTTTACCAGTATATACAATCTAAGTAAACAACAACATGGCACAAGCGAAAAATTTTGACCATGCCCCTTCAAACTTTTTTGTGAAGTTTTATTGACAGACCAAATTCCTGACAATCATCTCGGAGCCTGCCATCACAGCCAGGTGGAGGGGCATCAGCTTCTTGGAGTCCTGAGTGGGGGAGTTTACATTGGCCTGGACACTCATCAGAAACAGCACACTCTCAATATCACTCTTCTGTATGGCCGTGTGGAGAAAGTTAAACCCCTTGTTATCCACCTGCAGACAAAATCAAAATCAGAATGACGCCTATATTTCTTTCCTTAAATCTGAACACTACTCATAAATAGGCACCGTCACACAGGTATATAAACTCTTCAATTTGTTACTCCCGATTGCACACCTGAAACTTGTGGCCAATGTGTAGTATTCTTTCGTGGTCTGAGATTTTGTACATTTATTTCTTGTTTTATTTGCATTTTCTGTTTGTAAATAATGGTTTGACCTGTTTATTTACATGTATGTTAGTATTTTTCTGGCTTGGAAAAAGTTTGTAAAATTTGATAATTTCATCGCGACCGAGTAACACAGCAATGCAAGATGAACATTCACCTACGTGAAACTTCTACAGCGAAATACTATGAACTGTCTGCGGCTTATATAGGGATTGTAGAGATAGCGGTAATGAAATAGAAATATGGTGGACAATTATGCCTTTTATGAGCATTGTTCAGCTTTAATATTGATATAGTAGGGAGAGAAATTGCTGCTCCAGAGAATAAATTCAATCCAAAGCATATTTAAAGAAAGCATTGCATGTTCCATATTCAAGAAAAGAGAGGGAGCATACATGTTTACAATAACACTACATAATTCAGGGCTCACGCTGCCCATCGCATTTGTCGCTTTTTGCGATTTTTCAGAATTAAATGCGACAGTTTTTTGTAAAATGCGACACCCAGATCTCATTGAGCCTTTTGTTTTGATTGCATAATCTCTTCAAAGCGACAGTCTGTAGCTGGACATTATGCTTGGTTGACTTAAGACAATGACACAGGTAAACGGTGGAAGCCATCTGTTAGCGGGGTATACACAGCTGTCTTTAAAAAATGATAGGTGATTTTCACACCTTATTACAGCTAAATGGATTTGTAATTAACCACGGACATATCTAATGCCTTCATCAACTCAGCTTACAATGTGATCGTCATTTCACAAAGAATGTGGATACGGACAACAAAAAACTGCATAAAGTAAAATAAATATTTTGAAAAAGTGTAACTGGTTTAAGATATGATATGATATATGGTTGATCAAAATTACTTAATTTGAATTGTTATGTAAGTTTTTTGGACAAGGTGTTTAGACTTAAAATTCTGACGTCGGACGGGTAGTCTATAAATAGAATTATGTAGCAAACTTGGAATTTTTACATTTAAATTTAGCTAAAATGTCACAGTTCAATTACTAATTAATTAAAACAAAAGAATTATGATTTGGAATGATGTAAATCACAATCTTTACATCTAATACCTTTAGCCATCTTCAGTCAGAATTTCCTCTGTTCCCGAAATTAACACAAACTACATATATATATCTACTTAGATATGATGTTCATACGTCAATCAACAAGCCAAGTAGATGCAATAACAATCATGTTTTTGGATTGAATAATATTATAATACAGCAAATCTGACCTCTTCGATCTCTAGCTCTATTTTTTTAAAATAAATTTAATCATAGGAAAACAAATTAAAAGATAAAATCTGTATAATATTAATTTTCTAAAAAGATCTAAAAAGCTTTATACTTGTCACAAGTTGTCAATATTCACAACCATATAGATCCATAATTAATTACATTTCTATAAATATTTATAATAATTTAATAATAAAATGGTGGTTTTGGGTATGCATATAATATGTACATGTAGGATCTAAAACTAGTATTCTAGTATGTTGATAAACACTATGATAGAAAAAAATGATTTATTACAGGAAAGGTTGCGACACAAAATTTTGAGCCAGTGTAAGCCCTGCATATACACTACACTTTTAATTTCATGACGACTACCGGTATGTAGTTAAAGACTCTGCTTACAATGAAATGTTACCTGTTCTGCTGCATTAGGTTCCCTGTTCAGAATCGCCTGTGCTGCTTTGTTGTTCTTGGTTGTCATAGCAGCAGCAAAGGGAGTTAATCCCGCCCTGTCTCTGATGGTCAGATCTAGTCCTGGATGAGCCAGTAGAAGGGAGATAATCACTGCATGCTGGTTTTCTATAGCAATGTGGATAGGAGTCTTTCCCTCTGCATCCTAAATAAAAAATATAAATACAAACCAGTAATTATTCTAAACTCTACATTATGCTAAAGCTGTGCCCTGTTAACATGAATGCACATTTAGCTGAACTTCTTTAATAAATGTTGATTACTGATAGGTTGATGCAAATCAAGTTTTCATATATTTGTAATTAAATGTAAAGCAAACTGATGCATACTTCATGCCTGATACATGTATGTCATTTAATATTTGGTAATTTAGCATGACATCATACATGTACATCATTAATTTTATAAAAAATTACAATTCCTAGCATTCAATTGCAGTTGCAAATTGTAAATGCAGAAATAATTTCAAAATTTATCTGCAGTTACTAATGTTTTATTTCACCTCTATATGTGAACAGGACATATATTGACATGGATGAAATAAAGAAGAAATTAAGGCTCAAAATGAGTGCAGATGTATAATGTTCTAGTAAATAAACACAGTGCTTCTGTTACCTTGGTGTTGACATTGGCATTGTACTCCATCAGACATTGTACCACCAGCTCCAGGCCCCAGGTACAGGCCAAGTGAAGCGGGGAACATCCATCCCTAGGAAAACAAACATTCCATATATAGACAACATCTGTAATATCATGATTTTTATATCTTCTGACTTATGTACAAAAAAAACCAACTTTTAGATTCATTCTGAAAAAGTAGTTGTACAAAATGAAAAAAGTATCAATGACTTATCTCTGAGTTTTTTCATTAAAATGAATTCTCATTTCTGAAAAGTACTTGTTGAAATGATTTCCTTCCCTTAATTCATAAGACATTTACACATGTCTGTGTTAGATTGTTCACAATTACTTTACTGGGATGTTGTTTGAGAAATTCCCTGATAATCAGTGAGTCTTGAGTCTTACTTTGCCTCATCCTCTCCCTCTCCGTTCAGTCCGGGTCGGCGTGGACTGTTCTTATCACAGCCACTGACAAACAAACAAACAAAGCATTAAAATTCACACACAGAACTCTGACATTTTAACCTTTCATAATCCTCATTTACAAATTGTTCTTTGCACTACACTAGTTACAATTTGCTTCATACTTTTTAATGAGGAAGCAGGCAATGGATTCATTGTTCTCATCAATGGCCCGGTGAAGCAGCGTCTGTTGACATTTCCCCGGACCCTCCGACCACAGATCTACATCACAACCATGCTTTACCTACATGGACAGAGGACACCAAGATTGCTAGATGATATTTTCTCAATACATTTAGAATGTTTATACAACAGAGTGAAAATTCATAATATTCATAAAACATATATTTTTCATTTTATTTCTCTATAATGTAAAAAATAACAGATATATTGACAAACTTAAATGTACAATGACATTAAGGTTCTCTGATCCTCAGCCTCAAAGTATTTTTTTTTAAAATTTTTTAAAAATGATTTTGTCCTTCAAACTTTATAATTGAAATGAAATAAAAAGAAATTAATTGATGGTATCCATGCACTTTACAAAGTTATTGCAAATTGCCCACAATGGAAATGATGGAATAAACATACAAGTTGAGACAGAATAAATAAAAAAAGGTTGTACCAGTGCATCGGTGGCTTGAACCCCTTTATCTATATGTAGTAGATTTCCGTGGATCCACTAAGCCAAGCATTTCGTTGAATACTGGTCATAATATTAACACTAGAAGACTAATTAATTTTTTTAATTAAAGGGAAGATTTAAGGTATGAATAAAAAAAAATCCAGATAATTTAGAGTTATCAAACGTGGCTGAGGATCGGAAATCATTAAACTTATCTTATGCTCTATCAGTAGTTAATCAAATAATGATTTCCCTCTGTACGTTGAACAATGCCTGAATGGTCATTATTTCCTCACCAGAACTTGAGCGACGTCCTCTTGGCCCGAGTCCAATGCCTGCCACAAGGGGCAGTCTCCCTCTTGATTTTTGATGTTTAAGTTAGCTCCCTTTTTACTGAGGACATCTACAACTACTGGTAGGTGGCGCCGTATAGCATGCTGCAGTGGGGTCTCAAAATCATTGGTTCTGGAAAAAAAAAATTATTTACCAGTACATGTAATTATCTGTCTTTTCAAATTTATGTTGAACACGTTTCTAATTTTGATACTTAAATTTAAAAAATGAGCATGTCCTTTTGAATATTCATTCTCTGACACATGTACAATATCCTTCTCTTGTACAAAGATACATTATTTTAAGCATAATTTTAAAACTACATGTGACAGTGAGGCACTCTGATATATACTTAATGGTGAGGTCAGCTTTGTGTTCTATCAGAAACAAGGCACTGCTGGTGTCCTGTTTTTCTATGGCCTGGTGGAGAAGGGTCATGCCCTCCGAGTTTTTCTCGTTTATGTTGGCCCCTGCTCCGAGGAGTCTCCCAGCCTCTTCATGGAGTCCGGACCACAGGGCCAGACCCAGCACCGTCTGACCCTCGGAATCCTTGATGTTGAAGCTTGGTATAATCTTCAGGGAGTCTACACTGTGTGCAGCATGGACTGTTGATGATACAGAGTCAGGGATTGTTGATGATAAAAATTAATATTAACTTTATTTTGTGGTGGCAAATGTCCATGGGTTTTTAAAATTAATTGGTTCATAGGGACATATCAGTAATTTTGCATGTAACCAAACCAAAAGCCTCTGTGTATACTTATAACAAAGTCTTGGAGATGTAAATTTCAGGGTAAGAAGCATCTAAGAAATTCACAAACATTAGGCTACCACAAACAATGACGAATCCTAAGAATTTCTGCTATTTTTTATGCATTCAATTCATCACACAGCCAAGTACAGTTACAGAACTAAGGGTTTAAAAAATAACTAAATAAATTTTCCAAAGACAATTGGATCAATCATTTGTTATTCCTTACTTTTGTGTTGAAGAAAGAGTTCTACAATACTGGAATGGTTGTTGACCAAGGCAAGGTGAAGTGGTGTTTGTTGTGATACAGGAGTTGTCTCCTCCTCCAGACCCAGATGTCCAGTAGAGGGAGTATGAGTCTGTGAATTGGGATTGGCTCCCTTGTCTAATAAAACTTCTACTAATTCAGTTAATCCTTTTAAGCAAGCTAAATGTAAAGGAGTCTCTCCCTGAAATCAGATTACCACAAATTTATAGACAAGGCAGGTGTTGAAAATCATATTTGCATATTTTCATTGTGTTAAGTAATATCTAACATTTCAACGATCAAATACAGGTACCATTTTCAGGAAATATCAGTATCTTTGGCAACAAATGAAGCTGAAATATCTCTGTCTTACCTTACTGTTTGTGAGATTCACTTTTGCTCCATGTTTAGCTAAAAATATCCCTGCTCTTGAGTTACCACACTGAGCACAGAGATGTAAAAGGCAATCACCTGAAATGGAGACCATTCAACCAAATCAACAACTACATGTACCAACCTTTAAAAAGTTAAGACATGCTTACAGGAGTGTCTATTACAAGAGGTGGATACCTGTCTCTGGTTCCACTGCATCTGGGGAGGCTCCCGTACTGATAAGCTGTGCAGCAAAACTCAAAGGACCATATACCTGTTCTGATGACCCACCTAGCTCCTCCCCCTAAATACAGGTCAACCAAACCAATGTATTTCTCAGATATACATGTATTTATCAATGCTACAAAAACATTCTGTTCAGCAGAATCGTTAAGTTGTCTCCTGCAATGTCAAAAATTTGTAGTCTATGGAATGAATGATGCACAAAAAGAACAGTACACCTGTTGTAAAACTATGATACCTGTACTGTACTATACCTGTTGTAAAGCCAGCCAGAGTGGGGTGTGGCCATCTGAGTTCTTCAGCTCAAACTTGACCTTCCCACAGTCCAGTAGTATCTTCAACACTGGCTCATTCTTACTGAACACGGCACAGTGAAGTGGCGTGCTGAAAGACACGATATTCGATTGTCATACCCTGTCTAAACTGTAAAATTCTGATCCGACACTCACATGATTTAAATATAAAACAAACAGACTACATGTATTCTATTTCATTAGTTGGTGATACTCTTGTGAAGTTTGAAAGGAACTAAAACTAACTCTTGTTAAACAATATAGACATTCCATTGACAGAAGCATGGATATCACTGCACAAAGACTCCAGAATCAATATCTACCTCCCTGAGGCATCTTGTAGGTTGGGATCAGCCTCAAAGTCAATCATTTTCTGTGCCAGTCTGGCCATCCCTGCCATGACCTCTGACTCAGTGACCTTGGGGTTATAGCTAGCCACCATGTGGAGCGGGCTCTCCTTGTCCAGGTACGTTGTCAGATTGACATCAGCGTGATGCTCAATCAGGAATGTGGCAGAGAATTCATCACCTGTGTAGTTTATAGTGAAATTCTTCAAACCACTGTGAAATTACTCAATGATAGAATACTGTGGTCCATCATTCTGAAGGTATTATGGCTTGAATAACTCCCCAGTCAGAGACAAAAATCAATCAGCTGTATTACATAAATTTATAATGCGTATGGAGGAGGGGGGGGGGGCAATTTGGTTACAATGTAAGATACTTGCTCATTGTGACTGTTGAGCATTTTGGCAATTGGAGAGAATTTCACTGACCTCTTTTGATAGCCTTGTGAAGTAGACATTTCCCTGCATTGTCACGGCGATTGACGTCTACTTTATGATTGACAAGTGTCATGGCAATGCTCTCCTGTTTAGTGCTCAGTGCTAGGTCCAAGGGGAGATCACCTCGGTTGTCCACCTCATTTAGCTTCTCAACTAGCTATAGGAGAGGAAAAAGGTTTGCTAACCAGTGAAAACAATGAAAACAGTGAAATCATCATAAACAGTAAAACACGGTCACAGCAAACATGCTTGTAACTAATTCAAGTTTGCAGTAAAGTCAGTTTCATTCCCCTTAATCTTAAAACATATTTCAATGTTATCTGATATACCAGGTACAGTGTGTTTACATTGAATCAAAAACATAAAGTCCCTGGCAATTTGCTATAATTGTGTTTTACTGTAGTACCATATAGAACAGAATTTCGAATAAACTGTTTAAAAAATAGGCTAAAATTCCAACTCCATTAATATCAAAGAACCATGCTATTACATGGGAGGGAAAAATAAATAAGGAAGAGTGTATAGCTTATGATATTTTTGAATAGACAATGTAAAAGTACAAGATTTTACATATAAGTGAATTAAAATAGAAATCTCATTTACCAGACATGTAAATGAAAAGACCATTTAAGCCATATTCCCATGATTTGAGTACTTCAATGCACCATTAACAATTTAACATGGATACATGAATCCTGGATCTATGATACAATCTACATATAATTCTGGGTTAGTTATATAATTTTCTAAGAAATGATAAACAACCTATCATGGGCTATTTCTGCCTTGAAAATGAATGGAAAATTCAATTTTGCACAGTACATGTAACTTAAAAATTAGCATTTCCAATTGATTACCAATGTAGATGTAGAGTGAAAAAATTGCGATGAAGTGGAGTTTGGCAATGTTCTTTCATTTGCAAACATGACTACAATTTCAAATGTTTCAATATTACTGGTACCTAATAAACGGTAAGTTATTACTTGGGAGGAAATAATTACATCATTAATTTACCTCACATGCAAGGTGTAAATTCTATTTGTAAGTGATTTCTGTGATAAAAGATTGCTTAATAGACTAAGATAATGATTATTTAACAATAGATAAATATTACAAAATAAGCCATCCAAGACAGTTAGCCCAAACAAAGATCTACATGTATATGCTGATCAAAGTAGAAAAGATATTCCACATCAAAATACACAGCCCGAATAGGCAAAGAGACATGTCTATATATACAGTTAGTACATGTACACTGTGATGTTATAATTGTATCAATGTACAGAATATGTTAGGGGAACAAAATGCATAACTTCATGCCAATGTGCATGCATGTCTGTGAAGTTGTTAATAAAATGAACAATTATATTGAGAGATGGTCCTATAACCGCTGGATCCTATGGTCAGATCATTGCTTACCTTTCCGCGGAGCTAGTATAGGACAATTGTTAACACATTAATAATCAAGTGAAAGTTTAAGTCACATTTTCAATATTAATATAAACATTCTCTTGCAGATTTTGGTTCCTTTGAAATCATGCAATGAAAATTGTGAGAACAACAAAGCAGAATAATATCTGCATACAAGATGCATATAAACATTTTCTAGTGAAAATTATTATTAAAAATTATACTAGAGTTAAAATATTTTCCATATCCATATAACTGAATAAACCAATGAAAGGAAAAAACTCAGAGTGAAATTTTCCTTGAATGACCAATGGGCAAAGTAATTTTTATCCCTTTAGATAAACAGAAATATTTCTTAAAAGTCACAATCCAATTCAATAATCACATACATGTACATAGCTAACATAACATGCATGAGATTGATCTTAATCTGTTTTTCAAAATTTCTTTATTGTCCTACCTGGGCATCAAACTCGATCAGATAAAGGAAGACCACATCCTCCCGCTTGGCCCGGATGGCAGTGTGGAGAGGGTACTCGGTCTTTGTCTTAAACATCTGATACAGCAGGGGGGCGGGCATGTGTTCAAAGTCCTCGCTGGTAAAATCGTTCTGTAACAACATCATAATGACATTAAAGCCAGTTAGAATTTAATGTGTGGTATTCTCAGAAAAATTATTACATCAATTATAGTCTCTGTGATTATTCATTTACATTTAAATGTAATTGAAAGTTTTATGAATTGGGCAAAAAAAATGACATTATATCTGACATTAGAGTATATAATTGAGTTTCCAGTTTGCCTATTGCAAGCCTATTTCTAGAAGCTAAGACAATATACACTGCACTTTAACTATTTTATTAAAACCAGAATCAAGCTAGCCAATGTTAATTGTTGTTTGCTACTCTAAACTGGTTCTTGTTTATTTATGTTCCAAACTAACTCTAGATGCAATCCTATCTATTAATGAAAAGTCATGATTTTACTCAGAACACATCAGAACTTTTGTAAGATAATTAAAGAATGAGAACAACTGATCATGGACAGTATGCTTCTCTTTTTTTCCCCTTTCTTACAACTCACCCAGTGGTTTGAGATAAGCTCTGAACAATGATTCTTTAAAAGCTCTGCCTGAATTTCCTCAGCTGTCTGATAAAACCGGATACAGTTTTTCATGTTGACAAAACACATCAGTCCATTCTCACACCTGTTAATGCAAAGCAGCATAATCAAGCTGAAGGCTTAAGTATTCCTTGACAGTAGCAATTTGACTTGTTGCTGCTGAGTGAAATACCTTTCTTGTAAGACCTTTAACTTGAAACGAGTGGCAGTACGCAGAAGTTCCAACAGAAACAACTCGTCTGTCTTAATGTCAATGCTGTCCGTGTACACCCATTTCATCAGGGCATAGGAAACCTCATACTTGATATCTGTAAATATCAAAAAGATAATATATCTTATCATAACAGTAACTTGATCCAAAGGGTCCGATCATGTCAAGTTGCCAAGTGCAAATCATCTAATCAAAGGTGAAGCGAAGTTATAATAAGTAATATGTGTCCAAGACTACAAAGTCAAATCTGTTTTCTTTTTTGATTTTAATCACCAGGGTAATCAAAATGTTAAAGCATTGTGTAACATGATATGGTTTTGACCACTTTGAGGAACTAAAATGATATGTAAGCATGTATTGCATAAATTTCACTTCATCTTATGTTGTCAATCATCATATTTCATACAAATACATTTATAAACTGATTCTACAGCTTAATAAGTACAATTAAAAATTTTAACGTCCTTTACCTGAGAGGTCCAAAGTGGTGACCTGAGAGAGGTCCTCCACCCCCCAGTAGTCACTCCTTGCTGCCAAAACAAAGCGGTGGCCCCTCAAATTCCTGGATCCTTCAAGACTAATGGTCAAATCACTAAAATACAAAAAAGGATTCTCTTTTCATATTGGAAATATTTGGTGCATCAATATACCCCGTCACTGCGGTACTGCTCTCTCACAGGGCAAATTTATATACTTTGCTGAAGTTTTAGTAGGTAATTAAATGACATAAATGAAACAATGGACATTACGTCATATTTCAGCAAACTTTGTCATTTTGCCCTGCAAAAGAGCAGTATCACAGTTACCCTGAAGGGATCTATACTGCTAAAAGTATGGAAGTCAAGTGAAGTCGTACCCAAACCGACTCATACCCAAACAGACTAATAATCCACTGGTCCGGTGGTAAACAATGATACTTGGGTAGTAAATATAAAAGATAATCTGTTAAGGTTAGGTTTTGATATACCTAATCACAATAATTAAGAAATTATGATATAATAAATAAATGTAGAATTCTTGATTATATATTGTCATCTCCTATATATGTTTACAAGAGGGTCCCTTTATCAACATTTGATAGAAAATTTCTGTTTACATGCAATCTTTTCTTTAAAAAAACCGATTAATTAGCTTGACAAATTTATAAATTCTTCTCACTCTTTGAAGGAAGGCATAATATTATAACTGAAGTCATTTTTTACTCGACAATTTGATTACAAGTCTGTTTGGGTACGAGTCAGTTTGGTTACGAGTTGACTGTAATTCAAAGTATGTACACTTGTATGATATTAAAACGGTAGTATAATTTATTCAGTGTCTCCTTATTCCTTTCTACAGAATTTTTTCCAGCACACTTTTCATGGAAGTAACATTTTTAACAGATTATATTTTCCAGAGATCCTTTAGTATGTAAAAAAAAAACCAAGTGTATGTACCTATACAATTCTTTGTCAAACAGGTCAGAGACGGTTTTGAGTAGCCTGGCGACAAAATTGTCGTCTCCTCCCTGTCCCGAGGCAGCCACTGCAATCTGGTACTTCTTCTCCACCTCAGCCAAGCGGTTCTGGAGCTTGACATACTCCTCTCTCAGCAGACTGAGGTGATTCTGTAGCTTTGCCACCTCCCCTGAAAATGCAACAAGAATGTGTAGTTCATAAGAGATTTCTGATGATATTTATTGAGTAAACATGTTGTGCATATTCTACACAATTATTTTCCAAATGAAAATGATTTTCACAGCATTGATACATCAGAAAATTAAGAGAAATTTATGCATAAGACATTATACAAAAATATATTTTTTGATAATCACGACTCCCAACTATGTACCTTCCGCCATTTTGTCTCAATGTGAGATCATGTGACTTTATGGGGTTTAAAGTATTGTATTTTTTTTTTAAATTGTAACTCAGTCATCGTTTAATGTGTTTTTGTCTTAAAATATTGCAAGGCCAGTGTCAGTGAAACTTAAAATTTAGAAAATAAAAATAATTCAGCTCAATTCGTCTTCAGTTGTTTATATCCTTGTCCGGTTTTATTATTATAGAGCTCATGCCTGTTTCCAGTTTTGAATAACCGACTACAGGCGACCCAAGAAATGATTTGATGCATTGATTACAAAAAGTGAACAACATGTTAGTATGTTGAATGTCAATTATGAATATCCAATGCTAAAGTAACAGGATACCTGAAAGAATGACGCTGCCAGCTCGCCTTATCCCGGCCCGGCGAGTGGTCGTGACGGGGGTAGGACTTGTCACATGTTTAGGTATAGGAAAAAACAAAGTATGGAGCAGTCTAATTAATGGAGATAGATGTGGAATACGTAGAATTAAGGATGAAGGTTTGTAAACTTCATTATTATTTTTATTATAGCAATTGAGAAGCAAATATTTGATTTAACTTCTTTTCTACATATATCGTTCATACATTAGGATACAAAATGTCATTAATAAGCGAGATGGTAACGGATGGTTTCGTTCCGATCACGTGTTCCCACCGAGAGGTTTCGCGCCGAGTGGTTTTGCCCCGTTTAAATATGTATATATTATATATCAACGATCAAGGATTACCTGTAATTATCTCTCTATGCAAACCCCAAATGATCGCTAACGTTGTGTTTTATGGAATAACTTAAATTTCATAAACATTTGTCTTGTTGGTAGTGAAAGCATTTTTAGCCAATTTTCCGTGATTTCACTATATATAGTAGAATCTTCATATTACAATGTACATGTACTTGTAGTGCTTTCTTAACTAATGCCATGCAAAGCTTTAGCTTTTTATACTTAAATTTTGAATTTTTACTAAAGCTTAATCCCATTAGAAAAAAAACCAGTGGTTTGATTGATACACATATTTTTCAATAAACACATACAATATACAATAATACATACATGTATATACTTATCAATGACTACTAAATTTGTGATAAATTTTTAATAAACACACGTATACAAAATTCAATAACACATAAAATACATTTGAAATTTAAATGACAATTTTCCCCACAAAAATCCCTATAACTACTAAATACAAATATTATATATATAAGTCCCACTCCTGGTGAATATACACTTAAATATAATTAAATTGAATAAAAAAGTTATGGATCGATACAGCTAGCGATAAATTTTATGAATAATTAAGTTTAAAAAAATTAGGGACAGCTACCCATGGCAAAATTTCTTGGTAGAGTAATTTTTTTGACAGACATCCAAATGATCGGCCTCTCCCTCACATCATTAAGTTTAATTAAACTGCTCATCATTAACGTACTGAGATCAAAAGAGCACCCGACAATCGGTGTAAAGTGAATCCACTCGGGGCGAACATGTTTTCGGGGCGAAACCTCTCAGCGCGAAGAAGGGATAGGAGCAAAACCACCCGGATTCAGCGAGATAACTTTTACAGGGGAGGACTCCAACTTTCTAATTACCAGAGCTCATTCAACTGGAAAGCATAAATGATTAACTACTGTTCTTGTTCTTAGATTGGTTTATGGTAATGTAAACACAAGTTAGAGTAGTAGTTTGAGTTCATGTTCTTAAAATTTGTGTATTTTGCACAGATTATTCATTTATTTACTTTACTTCTTAAAATACATATTAAACATAATAATTTCCTGTACTTGCTATTATTCCTTCATTTATAAAAACATTTAAAGTTAAGTAGCAGAATGAAGAATAGAACATGTAGAATAAAAAGAATAGTTAAAAATACTATTCTGAATAGTAAAAATATTTGAACTTTATTAAACTACCGATATGTAGAATGATGTCTCATTTCAGAGTTTCCACCAAGCATCCCCTGTAAAATAGCAGGATATATTCCAGAGAGGGTCACTGATCTCTTTACTGCAACTGAGCAGAGACATTTGTCAGAAGGGGTAATGTATGCACTGACTGCAGCAGAGGAAGCTTTGACAGATGCCAAATGGAAACCTTGCACACAAGAACAACTAGAAAGAACAGGTACCGGTACTACTGAACAAAGCAGTGTAAAACCAAAATGTAGAGATAATACTGAATGTGTAATGTAGGTTGCTTATTGTAAAATTTAGCTAAGAATTGTTTTTGTAAAAAAAAAAAGATCAATGTAGAGATAATACTGAATGTGTAATGTAGGTTTCTTATTGTAAAACATAGCTAAGAATTGTTTTTGTAAAAAAAAAAGATCAATATAATATTTAAAATTTACTTAAATACTATAGTTAAACTGTATCAGCATTTGATAGATTACTTCAATTTTATTTCTTGAATAAAAAACAGATTTACCATATTCCTATACTAGTATATCAAGCTGATTCATTCAATAAATAGCAGCTCACATTGTGTTTATTTTTTGTGAGCTTCAAGGTGTGGCAGTGGGTATGGGATTGAATGGAATGAAGGAGACATACACAACAGCTGACCGATTGTTTAACAAAGGATATAGAGAGGTGAATCCTTTCTTCATGCCAAAAATTTTGATCAACATGGCTGCTGGGCATGTCAGTTTAAAATATGGATTTCAGGTTTGTAGTTTCAAAAGATATCTTGTATTTATTTTCAATCTGAGTTACTTATGCATGCAAATTTAAACAAAGAACTAGGTACAGTTTCAGTCATATCTTGCCCTGTTTTAGAGTGATTTTTAAAAATATCACAGGAAATTGAAATGTAACGTAAATGTAACAAGAATACCCATAAATTAAGAATCTATAAATAGTTACCTGATTAGACCTTCACAAGGTTAATTGTGACGTCACAAACAGTGCATTTTCCCGTAATTTTCATAAAAATAAGCAGAAGACACCAGTTCCTTAGTAGTTTTTTGAATAGAAAAATATGTCCGCAGCTGTTGCCCACGATGAAACTCACATAATAACTTTATCATGTGATATCACATAAAATATATATTAATTTCGTTGTGGGCGACAGGTGCGGACACATTTTCCTCTTCAATAAACTATGAGAAAATGCGCCATTTTTCATCATTTTTGACCAAATCTTAGAAATATGCCAAACTGTTGAAGTCATAGTTATTTTTTGAAACAAGATAAAAGTGTTTAACTTGTTACTTTATATACACACATGTTCAAGATGGTATATGCATATTTTTATGAGATTTAAACAACTTTTGAATTTTAGGGCAAATATTAAAGGAAACTGTACCTTCTTCTTTAAATATTATTATATATATACATGTAGTACCTGGTATAAAGTGAGTAATCTTATGATAAAACATTTTAGAAGTGAACAATGTGTTGAATGATTATTAGTTTGAGTGCTGAATTCAATATTTTTTAATCTTATTTTATAAATTGACTCCTATTGACACATAGAGTCCCAATTTAACACCGTCACTATTGGTTTTTTTGGGGGGTTTAGGGTCCTAACCATGCTGTGTCCACTGCTTGTACGACTGGTCTTCATGCTGTGGGGGACGCATTCAGGTTCATACAGAGGGGAGAGGCTGATGTGATGGTGGCAGGCAGTGCAGAGGAAAGCCCTAACCCCCTGACTGTAGCAGGATTCTCAAGGTATTGATCAGAATTATCAATGCATTGGAATATCTTCTTAATTTATTGACACATTTTACAGGAAGTTAAACAACCCCAATAATTCCTCCCATTTAGGTGTTAAATGATAAATTATTAGCTGTTTTTGAATTTCTGCAAATTTGCAAACTTATTTTTAAACATGCATCATGATATGTGGAAGACTTAAATTGGTAAAGCTTTAGATTTATATATTGTATGTAGGATGTTCAAGCATAACCTACATGTATATTACATGTTTAGTGGCTTATCTTACAAGATTTTTTTTCCCTAGGATGAGAGCATTATGTACAAAGTTCAATGATTGCCCCGCTGAAGCCTCTCGACCATTTGACAAAGAAAGAGACGGGTTTGTGATGTCAGAGGGAGCAGGAATCTTGATTCTGGAAGAAATGTCTCATGCCGTAAACCGAGGGGCATCCATCTATGCTGAAGTGTTAGGGTACGGTTTATCAGGTGATGCCCACCATTTGACTGCCCCTAGAGCAGATGGACAGGGTGCATACAGGTGCATGATGGCAGCCATTAAAGATGCGGGGGTCAACCTTGAGGACATTGGGTACATCAATGCTCATGCAACTTCCACTCCTATTGGTGACAGAGCCGAAAGTCAAGCAATATGGAGGATATTTAAGGAGTGTGATCATAAACCTTTAGTGTCCTCAACAAAGGGAGCCCTGGGACATATGTTGGGGGCAGCAGGATGTGTTGAAGCAGCCATTACTGTTTTGTCCTGTCACTCAGGAGTGGCCCCACCCACTCTCAATCTGCACCAACCAGACACTGGAGTGGAACTCGATTGTGTCCCATTAGTGTCCCGGAAATGGAATGCTGATGTAAGAACAGCTTTAACTAATTCATTTGGATTTGGTGGAACAAATGGGACCCTGTGTATAAGGTCCTTTAGTGATCCTGTCTGATTTCTAAATGTATGACATACTGGTATTTCTGTTGATTGCATAAAATAGTGTGCAAAATGATGTTTGTTATTACTACCTTTTATTAAATCAATTGCAATTTTAGGGTTTTTGTTTCTCTGTTTCATTAACATGCATTGGTATTCTTTTAGCTAGTTTTCTGCAAAATTGATCTATGCAAGAGACTTTATAAAGTGGGTTTATTATTCCAATTTTCCAAAATATATCGCATCATGATATTAAGAATTACAATTGAATTACATTTGACAGTAAAATGAAGAATAAATTTTGTACTTGCACAGAGTTCTAACTAAATATAAATAGATTACTAATGAAAATTTTTCTCGAAGTATTAATTTAATTTCTTAGGTTTCTTTCTTGGGTTGGTTTATTGACAATTCAATTATTGCGGTTACCGTAAGTTTGTTTTCTGGTTTTGTACAGTCTTCACTCTTGGAGCTTTGTTCATTGCCAGTTTCAATGCTGTCGCTGATTTCATTTTTTTTGGCCTTTTTTCATCAACAGTGTCTGAGGTGGGAGCATTCCCTGCATTTTTTCTTTAATCATACTCTGAATCATCTTTTTTAGATATCAATTTTTTAATGTTGATACTAGCTTCACAAGTTGCAATGATAGAGGGAGAAACTACACAAGTTTTGGCTTGAATAGGTGGGGTTCTAAAGTAAGGTTCATTTTGGAATAAAATCACATTTAAACATAGCTTTAAAACAATTTCATAATATAAGCGTTAGACGGACTGCTTTGTTTTTATACCCCTCCCCCTTCTAATATGATATACACCAGGTTTATTCAAGATTGAGCAAGTAGATTTGAGAGGAGTTTTGAATAAATCTTTTATACAGCCCATAAAACATAGATGCATCATGTAATTTGGTTCGCGTTCGCGACTATAGTGCCAGAAACTTAGTTGAGAATTTTTTTTATTAACGAATAGATGTGATTTGACGATTATTTTTCATAAGTGCATATCAAAATGGTTATGTAGGTTTGAACATTTCACAATACCAAACGTATTTAAAACGGGTGATGACGTTAATATTTGTGGTCATGGGCCGCAAATATGCTAAGTGTTTTCATAGCAAATTTAATGTCGCAGATTTCCGATGCAAACATAACATACATGTATACTGAATGTAAAAATAACCCCATAGAATTAATTTTTATTTGTTAAGTATTATCTATTCTTTATTAGATATACTGATGTCTAAATAAGGAAAATTAGTTATAAACTTTTTGATCATCATCACTTCGGAAATTCACAGACTCTTAGAGTCTTAGTACATGTACTTGTTAAGATTAACTGAAAGCTTAAAACTGCATGTACAGTCTTTGTTTTTGTATAAAACTATATAGGTTCATAGACAATGCTGCTTAGGTAAGCAATGTGGCACGTGCATTTTTGGTAACAACATTTAAAATACCTTTGATGTAGAAGCACCGTACGCATTAACCGATTAACTCTAATAAAGAGATTGAAATTATACTGTAATTTTAAAGTCACTCCTCAGATAGATAGACAAAGTGAAAGCACGTGGTTTTAAAATGTTAAAAATCACCATTGTGGTTTGATTAAATATAAAGGGTTTCTAGTAATAAAATATCCATATAATTCTAAATTGCCCGTTTATAAAAGTTTTGCTATTATGATAGAAAAATCAAGTACATATATAGGTGAGTAAACTTTTAATAGAATTGCATATATAAAACATAAAAACAGTATTGAATGCAAAAAGTAAATTAGAGAACATCTATGAACTAATTAAATAAAAATGTTATTAATGAAAGATACATGTATAGAGTTTTCAAACACGACTGTGTCAAAAGTAACTTTTTTTTGGTTTGGGTGGGGGGGGGGGGGGGGGGTCTTAAAGTCGGTAAATATTCCTTATCGAGACCAAGAGACTTACTCAAAAGTGTGTTTCTTCTATTATAGTGTCCTCCCCGTCATTATTGTCAATTTCTGTAACTTCCTGTTCAATGCAAACACATGGTATTTTCAAGGTAGTAATTTGCACATTGTCATTTTTTGACTCTTGATCTTCGTTTGTTGAATTCGCTGGTGATCTAAAACCCGTGTCCAATATAGCACAATATTCACAATATCCTTTACCATCGAATATACAACTGCAACAACCACAGCAAAACATGCATAACCACCGCAACCAGAATAACTTTGGATTATATTTACAACAACTGCTTAGACGGTATTCTGAATGTTTGAGCGCGACGTTTGAATTACCGGGTCTTACGTTTCTCCAGAGGTTTATCAACCACTCTATACAACAAAGTTTCCTTTCCCTCTCAGTAAAAAGTGGAGGATATATTGTTTTGATAGGTACATTTTCTTCAGTATTGCTTTCCATAGTTTTTTGTAGGTCGTTTCTTATTTCTTTCTCTTTCATGTGAACACGACTTGTAAAATCTGTCATCAAAAGCGCCTCTACAAGACGTGGTGGTCCAAATAAGAAAATAAGGGAAATGACAGTTGTCAAGTCCGGTTGTGCCCCGAATTTGATGTAACCAACCGTTTGCATGGTATCATAAATGATGGCAAAAAATAGACACGAAAACATAATCTTTACAAATAAGTAAAATATTTCGTTGGAAAGAGGAAAGTGTTTTTCTACGATTTCGTCGAAATGTTCGATCCTAATGCTGGTTTTATCTTGTATGTCAAGAATTTTCTCTAAAAGGCTTTTATAAAGGTCTATGAATTGAAATACGAACCTGGAGATATAAATTATTACAGATGTTAAAAAAATAATATAAATATAAGATTGGATAGAAAAATGAGGCACCGCCAAAAAAAGAGTAAATATGAAAAACTGTATTACATAGCTCATACCATAAAAAAATATATTGAATGTGTACCTGTAAGTCAAAAATAGGTAGGAAATAGTAATGGCGTGAGAAATAGTTTGTAAAAATACATCAAGTACGTTGCTGTGTTTCTTTCCTGCATCACAGCATTTTGATATTATACAGCATTTTGATCTTTTACAGTATTTGGATATTGTACAGCATTTGGATCTTTTACAGCATTGGGATCTTTTACAGCATTTGGATCTTTTACAGCATTTGGATATTTTACAAATAAGTTTGCCGATTGTCACATTCAAATATTTAACAAAAAACACATAAACAGTGAACACTACCGGACAAAATGTACTACCGAACACCAGGATGATATTAACAGGAAAACACACCATAGACTGCAGAAGAACAATACAGTGGTTATCCCTACCACGTACACTATTAAGAAAAAAAATCTTTGACCAAAAAGAAAAAGATAAGATAAGAAATATTTTTCGAATTTTGTGCGAGACTAAATGCTTTGTTTTGACGCTTTCTCTTTTAATAAAGGGTAATTCTTCCTCATCTTGGTTATCTTGTTGTCCATTTTCCTGGTGTTGTTGGTTTTGCGTATCGTCGTTCATTGTTAAAAATACAGACACTTTCACGGTTTTAAGAATCGTGCCATGGTTGCAAATATTTGAGATGTCAAAAATTACGAAATCATCAAGAATTCCATCTGAATTCACCAACACGCATACGTTTATTATCACGAAATGCACAGCTCCCCAAAATACACGTTCCGGTGAATTAATATAGATGTTTTCAGCATGCATAAAACTCTGGTTGTCATTTGAAGACTTTAATATTAGCAGTTACAAAGATCGTGGACTTCCGATTTTATGTAGTAAACTAAAGTTGTTAGGACTGTTACGATCAATATAACACGCAGTGTTGCGAGGTATTTATTATTGCCTGCGAAAAGAATTCTTTTACAAAACACAGATGGACCATAAGGAGACTCCGACATATAATAAAATCCTTGGGGCATTTTTCTGTCTTCTATATAAAATGCCATTTCCATTGCAAGTGGATAAAAACAGTAGGTAAATAATACGATAAAGATAACGATGTGGTTTACATATGACTTTTCTACAATAGATGTACTGTTGTCAGTGAAGCACAAGAATGGATATCCAATATTGACAGCAGATATATTACTTATGTATTCTCCCACGACGTCTTTAACAATTTTGGAATGGCATATATATCCTTTGGATGCGTCTATTCTAAAGTCGGGTTTTGTACTATTTTGTACAATTTCTGAAACATATTGAGCAATGTAAGAGTCGAAATGACGCTCACATTCTTCGGTTAGATTCCCAATGTTTATTTCCACTTCTAACGAATCTTGTTTTGCTTTTAGCAGACCAAAACTGAAAACATCCACATCTTCAGGATAACTCAAAACATATCGGTAGTCATTGGTAACCCACACCCATCTTTCTAATTTTTTGTTTTGTAGGAAGGTATTCATGTACGAGTGATTAAAATTTAAACTCATAAATATAAGATTTTTTCCGTTTTCCGTCATGTCATTAAATAAATTTTCTCGTGTTTAATCGATAAGGAATCCACGATGCAGGAATTAGCTGACAAACTGTATATCTGTATTGATATACAGAAAATCAAGGAAATTGTACCGGTGAAAAAACCCTGCAAGAAAAGTTAAATCATTAGAACACAAACAATTTTGTAAAAGCTGTCACTGCATATTATGGTGAAAGGAGTATTACACACGAGCTCATGTCGTAAAGAGATATGTAACTGTAAATCAACTTTCATTCGCAACTACATTATTTCGCGAACTACTTGAGATAAACTGGTTCCGAGGACTAAGTTTCGCAAATAAGTCGTATCCAGACCCGTATTGTTATCACAACCATTTGACAAAGGCTGGTTCACGGGGAGAATTAAATATTCGCGACGACGAGTCTTAGTGTCCCGGAAATGGAATGCTGATGTAAGAACAGCTTTAACTAATTCATTTGGATTTGGTGGAACAAATGGAACCCTGTGTATAAGGTCTTTTAGTAATCCTGTCTAATATATCTAAATGTATGACATACTGATATTTCTGTTGATTTCACTTACATGCATTGGTATTCTTTTCGCTAGTTTTCTGCAAAATTGATCTATGCATATGATTTTTTAAAGTGTTAATACATGCATTGGTATTCTTTTCACTAGTTTTCTGCAAAATTGATCTATGCAAGAGACTTTATAAAGTGTTTAAAATGGTTTATCATTCCAATTTTCCAAAATATATGGCATCATGATATTAAGAATTACAAATGAATTACAATTGACAGTAAAATGAAGCATGAAATTTGTACTTGCACCAAGTTCTAACAATAAATAGATAACCGGTACTAATGAAGGCTTTTCTAGAGGTATAATTTCAATTTTCAGATTTCTATAATTATATGTTTAGTTTATTGGCACCAGGTTCAATTATTGCGGTTACCGTATGTTTGTTTTCAGGTTTTGTACAGTCGTCACTTTCAGACTTTGTTCGCTGCCAGTTTCAATGCTGTCGCCGAATTCATTTTGTTGTCTTTTTTCATCGACAATGTCTGAGGTTCGAGCATTCACTGTAGTTTTTTTCTTCATTATGTTCTGAATCATCTTTTACTTGATATCATTTTTTTAAATTTCGATACTTATGTCACAAATTGCAATGATAAAGTGAAAAACTATACATTTTCTGGCTTAAATAGGTGGGTTCTAAAGTAAGGTATGTTTTGTAATAAAAACACATTTAAACGTAACGTAGCTTTAAAATATTTTCATAATATGAACGTTAAACGGACTGCTATGTTTATTTGAAAATTTAATTTGTTTACAGTTTTGATCTTCGATGATATGTATGCCTTTGAGGAATGAAGGGGTTTATAATTTCGGAATTTTAATACCTCTTCTCCCTTCTTTACATGATACTCCAGATTTAGTCAAGATTGGGCAAGTAGATTGAGAAGAGTTTATAAAATCTTTTATACAATCCTTCGGGCTTTATTGGAATTGATCACTTGCCTGACTGTAATGATAACCCCATAAAAGTCATATAATGAATTTTTATTTCTTAAAGGTATATATGCTGTTTTAAATGAAAATTTTAAAAGAAAGAAATGTTTGCGTTTTTCCCTTAAGCTACAAAAGTTTTAAACTTTCTGCAAATTATACTGTTTAAATCAAACGCATTAAAAAAGTATTGAATATAAATTCTAATTAATTTATTTTATTCTGACCGGGTCGATCAATAAACCCCCATTTTTGAAATATACATTAGCACGTGACGTGGAAAGCTAATTTTAGAACGTTCACAAGATGTCGACGCGAAAACTTGGTCGGCCCGTTGGCAGTGGAATAACGCGTTCGGAGAGAAAATAAAGAAAAAAAAAATATTTTCATTTTGACAGAGAACTTTGTAAAATGAGAATCGACACGTATTAGAAATGAATTGCTGTCTACATTACGAAAATTAGTTATGAACTTTTTTTTGGAACTTTAAAACTCGAACCCATCACTTCAGAAATAAATACAGACTCTTATTACTTGGTTTAGATATACTGAAAGCTAAAGTATGCAAAACTTTACAAACTTTGTTTTTATATGGTAAACTTAATAGGTTTAATGACATTGTTGCTTAGGTAAGCTATCTGATACATGTGAATTTTGGAAACAGTATTTAGGTGTCATAACAGTATTTCACTGAAGGTTTACGTCAAAACATGGCTGAGGAAAATAATTCCCGAATTTCCCTTTGAATTTTGGGCGTTTCCGCACGCGACAGGAGCTGATTTTTTTTATGAGCTGAAAAACAATGTGTAAGAGGTTTAACTATCCCAGTTCTGTAATAATGCGAGGTCATTTGAATTTTTGATGCGTGTTGTTTCCGGAGGGGGGTGAAAAGGCCCGGGCTTGATTTTCAAGCACATGTGTAACTTCGAGGTAAACAAAGTCTCACGCATTGCTGGATGCACTTGTGTATTTTGCTAGAAAATTGTAAACGAAGCGTTGTTTAAAAAGATGTCAAGAGGATTTTTTCGAGAAGTTCGTTTTGAATTTTTAATCTGTACCTAAAGTTGTGCAATTTTGGTAAGAATATATAGTAAAATTTAATACTGTAGTGCAACCTGCTTGCAGGTCTCACAACACTATTTTTCCGAAGGTTCACGTCAAAACATGGCTGAGGCAAAATAATTCCCGAATTCCCCTTCGTTTTTAAGGGTTTTCCGCCAGCGACAGGGACTGTAGTTTTTTATGAGATGAAAAACAACGTGTAAACTGCCTGATTTTCCCACTTTTGTAAAAATACGAGGTCACTTGAATTTTTGATGCCAGTTGTTTCGGCAGGGGTGTGAAAAGGCTCGGACTTGATTTTCAAGCACATGTGTAACTTTGATGTAAACAAACTCTCGTGCCTTTGTGGATGGCTGTGTGTTTTTTGCTACTAAATTGGTTAGGAACGATTGTTTTAAAAGTTGTAAAGAGGGATTTTCCCAGAAGATAAAGATAGATAAACTTGCTACCCGTGTCTAAAGTTGCGTAATTTTGGTAAGAATATATAGTAAAAATTAATAGTGGTGTGCAACCTGAACAAGGCTGGGGGTGGCTGCCATTTTTAAGCGTTTTTATCTCTATACAAGAAAGATTTTCACTTTAATGTTCTATAACTCTTACATTGTACTGAATTTGTCTTTTGAAAGAAATGGATATGATGGTATTGAAACATTATTTAAAGAGTCAATTGATCGTAAACCAAGGGTTGCAAGATGCAAAAAAATAATTTCGGCTGTTTTTCAGCATTTTCTAAATTTTCAAAGGGAGGTAACTTGTAAAACTCCAAATATTTTGTTCAAATATTTTCCTTTTATTTTTTTTTTAAATTTCACCATCGAAAATTTTTTAATGCTCAATTTTAATTACACATGTATTAATTATTATTATGTTAAAATTTGGAAATAATCTTGTGGCTACTTTTTTTTTGTTTTACATATTTGCATTTTTGTGACATATTTTTGGTAAAACTGTGATATTTTTCTTTATAACAAATAATGTTAAGTTTTTATTACTGTGGTAATTTTTTGTGATGTTATTGGTATGTTTTGTGCCTTTATTTATATTTCATATATTTTTCATAATTTTTTTTACATAAGGTGCAATTCCTTCAGATGCAATACATGATAAAATTAACGATGATTGAAATGTGGTTTTTCACATTAAAATGTAAATTAAGATTATGTGAAACATTTCTGCAAATTTTGTGAATTTTGGAGAATTTTTTTTTTTACCTTTGACCCCCAGCCTCCTTAATACCTTTGATGTAAAAGCACCGCACGGATTAAGAGGTTAAAATTATATCTTAATCTTAAAATCACTCCTCAGATAGATAAAGTAAAAGCAAGTTGTTTTAAAACGTTAAAAAAGCATCGCTGTGCTTTGATTTAATAAAAAGATTTCTAATTTTTAAATATCCATATAATTCTAAATAGCTTGCTTATGAAAGTTCTGCGATTATGACAGAAAGTTTAAGTACTTGTTATATTAGATTTTGATTTTGGTTGCGGGGGATGCTTGGCCAGTGAGGGTAATGGGTCGTAAATCTTGCTTTCAACCTGTATATCTTGGCCTTAAAAGAAAATAAGTTGTATGGTTTTACACTTTTAATGACAAGAAACCGCAACGCTACATAATAGAAGAAATCAAATTAATAAATAACAATAATTCAATTATTTTAACAAAATATCCTGAAAAATAAATAAATAATTAATAACACTTTAAATTGCAAATTATTGCAGCTTCGTTGCGTTTACTTATAAATAATAATACTAACGCTAAGATTATTTGAATTACACATACGTACCTTGAAAGAAAACAAGTTTTATGGTTTTACACTTTTAATGACAAGAAACCGCAACTGAGGTTGTTAGGGCTCGCATGACCATTTTATACCCCCATAACCGGTTTCCATGACGTTTCCAAAACTTGTTAACTTTCTTAGTACCCATGTGACTTGACCGCATGTGGTCATCCTGTGATCACTGTTTCATAATATTAATTAAAGTTAACCCATTGCCAAATTTCCAATTTCTTATTTCAAAACACCAATATCAGCATTGGCGTATAATAATAAACTTTATCAAAATTCAACATTCTTATCTTTACTCAAACAGTGATCACGTACATGAAATATCTGATGAATTAATAAATAACCCTAGTGCTTGGTCCCAATACTTAGTTGTAATCAAAAATTAGATAATATGTTGATCGTCTTTCAATAGCGACTACCTAGAATACACAATTTGTAAAGAAGGATCAACAATATCTCACAACTGTCCCATAAGTTAGATAACATTCGACCTTGCACTAGATATATGAAATAAAACATTTAAAATCAATGAATACTATGAATATACAATCAAATATGAAAATAATATAAAAATTCTATATTAATTACTTCCACGCCCATAAAAATTTGGTGCTCCAAATTTAAAAATAGCATGAGTGCCAAAAATATTTTACATGACCGTCGTTTATAAGTGTATAAATGCAATTTGAAACAATGATATAAACAACAACATCTCACATTGGGTGTCCAAGTAGCGCAGTGGACAATGCACTCGCTTATCACCGCTGCGACCCGAGTTGGATCCCCGTGGTTGCATGTGAAGGGTATAGTGGTCACCCGCTTGGATTTTTTTCTTGGGTTTTCTCCAGGCACTCCGGCTTCCTCCCACATCAATGACCCCCTCGTGCTTACATTCCTGCCAACGAAATATATTAATATATGTTATAGAACTTGTTTATCAATCGTTGTAAAATAAATAAAGTTCAGTTTAAAAAAAAAAGCTCACTATAAATGTCACATTCATATACAGTTAACAAAAATAACATTGTTCACCGTGTCCACTGTTCGTAATTTGTTTGCAAGTTCACATATTCACTGTTGATGGAGAAACACAATGTTCGTATGATCACATAGTTCATGAAATTTTTTCAGTCACTTGGGGTAATGTTTGTGAGATGTAAACATTGTCTTTAGGCACCCATATTTCAAATTATTGACAATTGGATTTTGCACCTTGGGCGGATCGTCAATCCATTAAAATTGGAAACGTACGTCCAAAAATAGAAAGAAAAAATACAGTTAGTAAATATATAATTTATAAGAACAATATATATTTCATATAGTTAAGTTAATTTATCTATATGTTGGCTACAAATATACATTCATATTTGATAAATAGCATCAAGTAATTATAGTATGGTCTGCCGTCGTCCGCTCGACAAAATATTTGATAATCAGTTCAAATGAAAAGAAATATATGAAAAAAATGCAAGTATCACAATAAACAAACATGACAATGATGGTGCAAATTAAGCATTAGAAGACAGAAGTGTTAATATTTGTAATACTCAAGATGCTTTTGGATAGTGATTGAAGGAATAGGGATTGTTATGTTTCCATGTTTCAACAAGATGTATGCCATGTATCGTTGTCTCATAACTTTCTTTACTCGATATCGATTTATCCATGACGGTTTAGTGCAGAGTGGAATTTAGTTGAATATTGTAATTTGTTAGTAACTTTGAAATCTGTCCAATCAGTAATCAATATTCGCGATGGAAAATCTTTAATGTACATGTTTGAAATTGAAGAGGGTGGATTTATCTCAAGCAAGGATGGACACAACGACAGGGAAATCAGCGGAATGATAACACAATTAGTACCTGAAGTTACTTCCAGAATAATCGTTGTTCCACAACGATACTGCTTACTCATATTAAGTAGAATTAGAGCACATATGACTAGGATAAGAATAGAGAGAGCAAATTAACATGATCCCATTTTAAAGTATCCTTGATAACGTCTAAAATGTGTTTAGGGTTGTTTTAAAAGAGAAATGACTTATAAAAGTTTTCTCTACCTGAAAAAACCCCATCCTGAAACCAGAGATACTAAGAATGTCATGATAAATGAAATATAAGTCAACACATCATTTGTATTCGGCCAATTAGTATTTAAGACAATATCTCCATTCAAAATTGGTTCTGATAGTGATTGAAATTGTTTTTCGTTTCGTTTGGTAGCATCAGCCATTTTTTTCATGTTAAAATGAAGTTTTGAATCTTCAACTAGCCTTTTTGGAAAATCATGCTTATAAATTTCAAATCCAGGAATTTGTACTTTTAAAGAAGGAGCAAAAGTAGTGTCAGCTTGTAAGACCAGCAATTTTGAGTCATTAAAGAACTGTTGCAATAATGCTAAATTAACTGGATGGAATATCTGAACTTTAGATTCTGTTTGACACTTGACTGACCTGGGTGGAAGACACCATTGTTTGGTAGTTATCGAACATCTGCAAGGTAGTTGAATTATGCACATTGAACATCCATGCATGATTGTTTTATTGTTTGGACAATCTAAAAAGGTGATATCTATTGTAAATTAAGGTAGACCCTGCTGATAACTCAATAGCCGTAGGTTTCAGTAAATTTTGTTAAAATCGGAAATTACACAATTCATTTACAGATTGTTTGTCATTTGCAAATAAACTCATAATGCAAGATTTCTGAGTGACCGGCATGAGTGGTTTATTAAAATTGCAAAGACATAGCTGGTGCTTGTGAAAGGTTGCTAAATCATTCTAGACCAAGAGTAAATAGTACTTTTTGGTGTGATGTAATGGCTAAGTAGTCTGGTAAATCGAGCAATTGCGTAGCATGATTTGAAGTTTCTTTGACAGATACGGGCATGGATATAACTTAATAGAGATTGAGTGGAATTTTTTCATGTCAAAGGGGAAATTTAAGTGTTACATATATTGCTCCTAAATGTCGTCCAAATACAAATTGACCGTGTTATTAATATTATTCTGGATCTTTAATCGTCAAGTTAAAGTTTGAATATTCTTCTGTTAAAATTTTTGAAACTTCTTGGATAGTATTTGTGATGACCGGTGTGGATATAAGTGCAGGTGAAAGTTTTCCATCAATTAAATTACCAATGGATTGTTTGAAAGCAGAATATTGTTTTACCAACGTGTGTAACCTTGCACTAGATATAAGAAATCAATGAATATTATGAATATACAATCAAATATGAAAATATCATAAAAATTCTATATTATACATATATAGGTGAGTACATTTTAATAGAAATGCATATATAAAACATTGAAACAGTACTAATTATAAAAAGAGAACATATATGAAATGATAATAATGAAAGCTATAGGGTTTCAAACACGACTGTGCAATAAGTATTATTATTGGGGGTCTTAAAGCTGAACACCGCTCGTAAATAGGCACTGTCCCCCATATTTCTTTTTCAGCACCGCTTTCCCTACAATCCCTATATAAGCCAAAGACCTCTTAACACTTCAAAGTATTTCGCTGTAGAGGTCTCACCTGTGTGGACGTACATCTTGCCTCGCCGTGTTACTCGGTCGCGATGAAAATAACAAGTTTTACGCACTTTTCTCAAACCAAGAGAGTACTAGCATCAAATAAACTGTTCAATGCATTATTTACAAACATAATATGCACATAAAATAAGAATTAAATGCATAAAAATCCAAAGACAACGAAATGACACTTACATGTCGGCCACGAGTTTCAAGTGTGCAATCGGGTGTAATGAAATCGAAGGGTTTATATACCAGGTACCTGTATGAGTGGTGTTCAGCTTTAAATTCGCCAAACATTCCTTATCGAGGTCAATAGCCCGCTCAAGAACCTGCTTTTTTTATAGTGTCATTCCCGTCATCATTTTTAATTTCTGAAAGTTCAATGCAAACACATGGTTTTTTCAAGGTAGTAATTTCTACATTGTCAATTTTTGACTCTTCATCTTTATTTGTTGAATTCGCTGGTGATCTGTAACCCGTGTCCAATATAAGACAATTTTCACAATATCCTTTACCATCGAATATACAACTGCAACAACCACAGCAAAACATGCATAACCACCGTAACCAGAATAACTTTGGATTATATTTACAACAAGTGCTTAGACGGTATTCTGAAAGGTTGAGAGCGACGTTTGAATTAGCAGGTCTTACTTTTCTCCAGAGGTTTATCAACCACTTTATGCAACAAAGTTTCCTTTCATCCTCAGTAAAACATGGAGGATATATTGTTTTAGTTGGTTCATTTTCTTTGATATTGCTTTCCATAGTTTTTTTAAGGTCGTTTCTTATTTCTTGTTCTTTCATGTGAACACGACTTGTAAAATCTGTCATCAAAAGCGCCTCTACAATACGTGGTGGTCCAAATAAGAAAATAAGGGAAATGACAGTTGTCAAGTCCGGTTGTGTTCCTGACTTGATGTAACCAACCGTTTTCATGGTATCAAAAATAATGGCAAAAAATAGAAATGAAAACATAACCTTAACAAATAAGTAAAATATTTCGTTGGAAAGAGGAAAGTGTTTTTCTACGATTTCGTCGAAATGTTCGATTCTAATGCTGGTTTTATCTTGTATGTCAAGAATTTTCTCTAAAAGGCTTTTATAAAGGTCTGTGAATTGAAATACGAATCTAGAGATATAAATTATTACAGATGTTAAAAAAATAACATAAATATAAGATTGAATAGGAAAATGAGGCACAGCCAAAAAAAAAGTAAATATAAAAAACTGTATTACATAGCTCATGCCATAAAAAAATATATTGAATGTGTACCTGTAAGTCAAAAATAGGTAGGAAATAGTAATGGCGTGAGATATAGTTTGTAAAAATGCATCATGTACCAGGTTTCTCTCCTGCATTACAGCATTTTGATCTTTTACAGCATTTGGATCTTCTACAGCATTTGTATTTTTTTTACAGCATTTTGATCTTTTACAGCATTTTGTACAGCATTTCGATATTTTACAAATAAGTTTGCCGATTATGACATTCAAATATTTAACAAAAAACACATAAACTGTGAATACTACCGGAAAAAACGTACTACCTAACACCAGGATGATGTTAACAGGAAAACACACGATAGACTGCAGAAGAACAATACATTGGTTATCGCTACTACGGACACTATTATAAAAAAAAATCTTTAACCAAAAGGTAAAAGATAGGATAAGAAATATTTTTCGGATTTTGTACGAAACTAAATGCTTTGTTTTGACGCTTTTTGTTTGAATAACGTGTGATTCTTCCTTATTTTGGTCATCTTGTTGACTTTTCTGTTGTTGTTGGGTTTGCTTTTCGTCGTTAACTGATAAAAATACAGAAACTTTCACGGTTTTAAGAATCGTGCCATGGTTGCAAATATTTGAGATGTCGAAAATTACGAAATCATCAAGAATTCCATCTGAATTCACCAAAACACATACGTTTATTATCACGAAATGCACAGCTCCCCAAAATACAAGTTCCGGTGAGTTAATATAGATATTTTCAGCACGCATGAAACTCTGATTATCATTTGAAGACTTTAATAAGCAGTTACAAATATCGTGGCCTTCCGATTTTAAGTAGTAAACAAAAGTTGTTAAGAATGTTACGATCAATATAACACGCAATGTTGCGAGGTATTTATTATTGCCTGCGAAAAGAATCCTTTTACAAAACACAGATGGACCATAAGGAGACTCCGACATATAATAAAATCCTTGGCGCATTTTTCTGTCTTCTATATAAAATGCCATTTCCATTGCAAGTGGATAAAAAAAGTAGGTAAATAATATGATGAAGATAACGATGTGGTTAACATATGATTTTTCTACAATAGATGTACCGTTGTCGGTGTAGCACAAGAATGGATATCCTATTTTGACGGCAGATATATTACTTATGTATTCTCTCACGACGTCTTTAACAATTTTGGAATGGCATATATATCCTTTGGATGTGTCTATTTTAAAGTCGGGTTTTGTCCTATTTTGTACAATTTCTGAAACATATTGAGCAATGTAAGAGTCAAAATGACGCTCACATTCTTCGGTTAAATTCAAAATGTTTATTTTTACTTCTAACGAATCTTGTTTTGCTTTCAGCAGACCAAAACTGAAAACATCCACATCTTCAGGATAACTCAAAATATATCGGTAGTCATTGGCAACCCATACCCATCTCTCTAATTTTTTGTTTTGAAGGAATGCATTCATGTACGAGTGATTAAAATTTAAACTCATAAATATAAGATTTTTTCCGTTTTCCACCATGGCATTAAATAAAGTTTTCTCGTGTTGAATCAATAAAGAATCCACGATGCAGGAATTAGCTGACAAACAATGACAACTGTATATCTGTATTGATATACAGAAAATCAAGGAAATTGTACCGGTGAAAACCCTGCAAGAAAAGTTAAATCATTAGAACACAAACAATTTTGTAAAAGCTGTCACTGCATATTATGGTGAAAGGAGTATTACACACGAGCTCATGTTGTAAAGAGATATATAACTGTAAATCAACTTTTATTCGCAACAACATTATTTCGTGATCTACTTGAGATAAACTGGTTCGCGAGGACTAAGTTTCGCAAATAAGTCGTATCCAGACCCGTATTGTTATCACAACCATTTAACAAAGGCTGGTTCACGGCGAGAATTAATTTTTCGCGACGACGAGTCTCTCGCGAATCTCGCGAATTTTTATCGTTTGCGAATAAAAGTTGGTTCACAGTATTACATCTAGAGATTTTTCTAATGAGAAATAACTTGACATGCCACTATACAGTGTGTCAATGGGTTTTTATACATTTGATTATGGGAAAAACACTGTACCGGATAATAATACCAGTCTAAAGGTATAATTTGTGCACACACTTGCGACGCAGATTCGGGAAAGACATACCAAATGATAGAAAATTATTTGTCAAGAAAGTATTTAATTTGTTTTTTGTGTGCATCGCCTGACAGATAAAATGTTCACCTTTAAAGGGGCATGGTCACGATTTTTGTCATAAAAATAATTTTTCGTTTTTAATGGTTAGAATGCTTCAGTACAGCATTTTCAACAAGCAACCAAAATTTGAGGGTCAGTCGTCGAGTTATAAGTGAGATACAGAGGTCACAATTTTATGTTATGTAAACAATGCTCGAGTGACTTTTTTAAAATTACATTTTAAATATTTCATGTTTAGACCTAAAATAAATAAAACAAACACTAGCAACTGTTTATTTATTTATCAAATCGTATCAACAAATATAAAAATTAGCTTGAAAAAGAAGTTTAACCGATATATCTAACAATTTAAACATAAACAAGGCACAAGCCTTGTTTACATAGCAAAGAATTGAGAGTTTGAATCTTGCCTATAATTTTACGATCAACACTTGGATATTATTACAAATGCATTTATAAAGCATAAAAGTTGAAAAATAAAATTTGGCCAAAATCGTGACCATGCCCCTTTAAACATGAATATCCCATGAGGGATATAATTTTCCTTAATGATATTTACTTTTACAGAGGTAATATTTCCTACAGTATAAAAAAATCCTTACCGAAATTTATTGATAAGTAGTTTAAATTAAAATTTTCAATCGGATTTCAAAATTTGTGTACCAGTTTTAAATTCCCATAGCAAGTTATTCTACTCTGATAGGAAATTCAAGATATCAAATAAGAAATTAATTTTTCCAATTAAGAAATTTTTCTCCGTAGGAATTTAATTTTCAAGTATAAACTTATCACCTGACAGGTAAGAAATATCAATAACTAAAGTGGTTATAAGCTCTTTTAGCAATGGTCTATTTTATGATATATGAAATATATAGATTATATCTACATACATGTATATACATGTTTTCCCCAAAACATGGTACGAACATTGTTTATCTAAAATGTATCTTGCTTATAACGCTACGGCTGGCACACAGATTTTGGTGGTTGATCATTAATTGCATTACAAAGCATTGTAAACAATACAAAAAATAAAAATTAAATCTTGACTATGCCCCTTCAAATATACTTTTTATACAATACAATTTAAAAAAAAACAGTGTACATAGGAGCAAATCAATATATTATTGATTTATTGTCAAAGACTAGTAAAAGTCATTAAAAGCTATTTGAGCACCCTGGCTTATATAACTTAAATACAAAACTTTGTTGTAGAAAAAAGATAAAATCAAATTACATAGGTCTATTCTTTTTTGTTTTTTTCTAAATAAAAGACTTTACTACAAATGATATAATTATCAAACGCGTGTGGTAGACGTTTAAATTTTAACTATGTAAAGACATGATCCCCACTATCTTTTTCAAGGATTTATGGCGGTAAATCTTTGAATGAATTGTGGTAATGATAACTAATAGAATAAACTCTGTGACTCTTGTAGCACTGCGTAGTATTCCTAAATGATGTTATGCAACCAGGTGCAGAATACGGGCATAATAATATCCAAATTGAGTGTTTATAAATAAGTGTCATATTTGGCGATTCTGTGTCTACATCGATAGCTCTGGTACTCTATATTGAGTATTGCATATTCTATATAAACTTTGTAACCTTTTAAACCATGAACTCATGTATACTTTTGTATAGGACATTTTAATATTGTAGGCAAGCGATGCTTCATACTAAAGCGGGAGACTCAAAGCCTGCATCCCAATAATCTTAGTCCTAAATGACGTTAATTAATTAGGTACGGAATTCGGGCACAGTAAAATCCAAACTGAAAAAATATAAAGAAGTTATCAACAAATTGTCATATTTGGCGATCCTGTGTCTGTAATGAAGGCCCGAATACTGCAAGTTAGTCTTGTAATGCTTGTTCCATCTTTAACCTGTGTAACCTTAAAACCATGTATGAATGAATGTATTATGAGTAAGCGATGCATCATACCCAGTTCTCAGGACTCGGAGACTCAAATCCTGCATCCATACT
>WFKH01010931.1:4849053-4859536 GCA_016163765.1 Magallana hongkongensis | reverse complement strand
AAAAATAGATCTCATGCCGACTGATAAAAATAGGGTATCCCATTTTGAGGCAAAGTTACTATATAAATGTGATAATTCAAGCTTTTTCTCAACAAATGCTTGTAGAGAGGACACCAATGAACCCCTCTCTTATTTTTTCAGATTTTTAAATCTACAAAATAAGTCTGCAGTTGCGCAGTTCTACAGCTGTTCTAAGTGATTAAAAAGCCATTGTTCTCTTCTTGTGTGCATATTTTGTATGCAAGATAACATGTAAAACCTCATATTTATTTTTTTTTATCTTTTGATAACAGATTTAGTCAGTGTTGGGCAAAAACAAGCCAGTTCAAGATATTTTTACATTTTTATTCTCAAATGTACAAGATGGCCGCACATCCCCCTTATGGATCATTGTCAATGCAACTATTCGCTTTATTAAGCAATAACCCACCCGTGTTACTAGTATATGAAGTGGAAAATTAGGTGCAACGCAGAAAAAGAAATATTTTTAGCATTGAATGTCGCAACACTTTTGTCTAAAATGCACTTCAATATTTAGACTTTCTCGCACTTTTCCAGCAGAGATGTGGTTTTTTTTTGTTGGAAAGACCTAAGAAGATTCTTTCAGTGGTGGCCTTTTTTATTTGTGATGACTTGCATGGTAATCAAAACTTTTTGTTTATTGTACTTTATCAAATGACATAAGGGTGTGGTCCTCGGGCTTCGCAGGATTTGATCACGTGACCAACCAAGTTCATATTTTATTTTAACATACTGTTTATTCCTTTAGTGAACATTTTAATGAGGTAAGCATGATTATTGTAAGAGATTTTCGTTGGATAATTGCATTATCATAATCATAAAAACACAGTTTATGTTAGTCAAAAGGAAATATTAGTAATAAACAACAATGTAAAAAGTTCAACGGGATATGAACTTGGTTGGTACGCTATTAAATCTTCTTGGAATCCTTTTGGGTTTCACATGCTTCTCAAAGATCATGTGACAAAGTTCATTTTGACGTGCTGTTTATTCTTAAACAAATGCAAGCATGCCATATATCATTTGATAGGTAAAACATCATAGTAACAATTTTTCCATTGCGTTATAGTCTAAAAGCGGAAGTGATTGCAATTTACAAAAAAAGGGGTACCTGTGAAGAATTATTTTCGGAACATTATTAAGCAAATATTAATTTGATGGAAATTGTTTCATTTAATGAATCGTTTCATTTAAATTTCAAGACTTCAAGAAGTATTAACACAAAATCAGCGATAGTTTGTCTGCACCGCCTTGTGTTGTTGGACCGACAACATCCAAAAATAAGCATTTAATGCCCATATTTATACTCATATCGATGCTAATTTGTTTCAAATATTTCTGTATCGTCGCTTTAAAACCATTATATACACTTTAAGTCAGGGGTATAAAACATACATTGAACAGCCTTATCAACATGCTATATAGTTTGCTTACTTCCCGAAGCACTGTCCAGAAAAATCTTTCATACCATCGACTAGATATGATTTATCGTTCATATTTTATATATAGGATCTCTCATGATTTGCGATTGTATATGATGAAATATACGCTGAAAGTAAATATATGTAAATAAACATCTTTTCAATGTATTTTATGCAATACATTGCACAAAATTTCTATAATTCATGCTATCTGATGCAAAATCATTTTTGATGTATATTGGTATAAAAGAAAGTTCAATAAATTTCCAAGATTTCAATACTTACATCATTAAAATCTGCAGCAGTTATGTACAATTTCTGATTTTAAATCTCCACAGTTCTATCTAAATTAAAATTTAAAGTCATTATAAATGTTCTAAAGACAAGTCACTGCATTTAACGATCAAGTTTAAATTCGACTTGCACGCGATGAGACCGTCAAAGATTTGGTTCTAAAATTAAGCAATTCAAACATATATTTTAAAGTAAAATAGCGAAAATTTTTAAGGCATATATCTAGTAAGTAAAAAGCTTGTTTATTCAATTTTAAAAACCTAAAGAAAGCTTAGGAATCGTTTTACCAAAAACCTCGAATGAGAATCAAAGGCCTAACTAATGATTGAATAACTACGAAATTCCTTTAAGCTCAGTTTTGTAGCAAATTTTTTTCAAATATAATTTAATTTAGAAGTGGCAAAGGTGTAAGAAATGCAAAATATAAAAAAAAAAAATGAAATGATATTTCAGTTTTGTCGATACTGAGATGTAGCCCTACAGCTTGGAAACATGATCAGATTATAGAATATTGTCAGTTAATCATTAAAAAATTAGCACTGCTTATAGTCAGTTTGCGATGTCCGTGTACTGTTAACAAGCTCCTGTCGTTATGTATTTTTTCATAATAAAAATATAATACACAAAATACCCACCGCTGCCATATTGAATTTATTGAACACAGTCAATTCGGCCTGGATTATGCGTAAAACTAAGCTTTAATATTTTGGATGCTCATCGCCCGCGTCCGATTTATCACCCAACACCTAAGACTACTACCGATTTAACTAAAAAGGGCATATTACATCATTTATTAACGAAAATCTCTCTACATTCTGCCTCTGATTTTCTAAAAACTGCTAAAAAAAGAGCAGATGTTTACAATTTGGAATATTCCTTTTTGATTGGAGAGGCAAACGTAACAGATTTTGCTCGGCATGATTTTTTTAACGTGGCACCGGTCTAGAGTATTACAGAGTAAATGATTCTTGTCCTCAAACAAAGCATGCTATACACTAAGGTATAGTTCAGGTTGATTGCTTTTACATGTAGTTAAAACTTCAGTCACAACTGGCTGTACGTGTTTGGTGATCGTGCGTGTGCTACAGGTTTTGCCAAGTTTGGATCCCGTGGCTGATCGTAGCGTTAAAAATCGTATTGAAGCGATTGTGAGTGCATCATAAGACAAACAGACGTTTGACGTACCAATCGTAGGTGCGTGGCAACGCACTTTGAAAAAAATACCCACATTGAAGAAATTTTTCAAAGTGCGTTAAACTTGGGAACAAATCAACGCACTTTGAATTTTTTTTCAAAGTGCGTGAGATTTTGGACCAACTTAACCCACTTTGAATTTTTTTTTCAAAGTGTGTTATGAAGGTACATCAACATTTTTTAGTATCGAGACTGTTAACGCACTTTGAAAAAATATATTTAAATTACAAATTCAGGAATTGAATTTTTGATTTGCTGATAGTATGACGTTTTGTTAACACTAGTGAATTTAAAATTTACCGTCTTTGAGAACGGGGATGGGAATGGGGGTTAAACAATAATATAGGTCAATTACCAGTGTATCATTTAAATGATTACAGAAAGAAGGTCCCCTACCCCTCATTTTCCCTTCCAAAACATATGATATTCAGCAACTTGAAGTAAACGTTTAAGATCGTAAAAAAATACGCGTTGTTGCAAGTTTTGTATAGTAATACATGAATTGAAAAAACGAGCTAGCCAAACAATGATTTCTAAAATGGTATGTTAAAGAATCTATAAGTTTTCAACATAAACCCTCTTTTCATATTCTAATCAAATAAATCACTTCATTATAAAAAAAAATACATTAACAAACATTTAATTATTATAAACTTAAAACTATGCATTAGGCTGTGTTTTTTTTCTCACGCACAGATCTTTTGAATGGTAATATTGTTTTTGATAAATATAACTAACGTATCCTTTTACCACATCATGTTTTTTTTAAAGCACATGATATTAACCCATTGAAATATGTTATATATTGATCTCCATCATATATAAACACACACACACACACACACACACACACACACACACACACACACACACACACACACACAGTGCCCGCAACTTTATTTTTTACAAGATAAACTAAAGGATAGGATTTACGCACGATAGAACAGTATACACACACGATACGATAGCATTAGAGCACGATAGAACAGTACACACGCACGATACGATAGGATTGATACACGATAGTAGGGGATAAACGATGTTCATGATAAACGTACATGCATAATCGCTTTAAACGATCTTCATGAATAACCAGATAATGACATAATAAAGAGTTAACGTGGAATTTCCTTTTAGTAACAATTGCCGAGTTGTGAGTCATCGCTGCATCATTTATATCTAATGTATTAAAATGACCAGTTATTTTTTTTAACAAAAATTATGAGCTTAAATGATCAATAAATGCTCTGTATTGTTAACATTGCTTTCATTACCGAAAACCTAGCCGATCGCTGCGAATATTGCAGCCCGAGATCAAATCACACAGAAAATAGCGGGTTCAATTATAAACATCCAACTCTTGTTTAAAGTAAATATAAAATCTATCATAAATACATTTCTTTCTGTGTGTGTGTGTGTGTGCGTGTGCGTCTGCGCGTGTGCGTGTGTGTATGTATGTATGTATGTATATATACGTTAAATGCATGGCAATTTTTATTTCGCATCCTATATTAGCCCGAGGTCGCTGTATATCAGCCCGAGAGCCGTCAGGCTCGATTTAAAACTCCGCAAACTTATAGCAATATTCCGCGAGGTCTGGAGTCGGTGGTACGAGCACCTTGACCGTCGCTCTCCAACCGCCGAATAATTGAACATGGCCATCAATTACATATAGACAACAAAACACAGTTTAACAATAGAGAATAATAGAATCTATACTTATAAATTAAGACATTTCGCAAATAAACTACGAAACGCCTGCACCAGAGTAACTGCTTATACCTTTGGTATTTAAACACGTGTAATATGATGTTCGTAAGCTATAATAAATTTTAACCTGATAAGTAATTATTGAGAATTACATTGAAAACATACTTTCATTTTCGATAAACCAGCTTGAAATAGCAAAAATGAGAGTAAGGTGGTGGACACGCTTTGGCGGATCCAAGTCAATGGGAGTTAGCATTAAAATATATCATTGCAATGAAATAATATCAAATGATTACGTAAACAGTGAATATATTTATTAGGAACTTACTTTGAATATACATAGTTAAGATTTGACAAATGCTGAATAAATAAAATAAGGTAATTCGTTTCTTGAATGCGCGATTTTAGTTTTGATATGGAATAGACTTTTCCAGAACGGGCTAACCAAGAACGCGGTTTGACTAATTAACGTCATGGCGAAAAGTGAAGGAAGGGTTCATCACGTATCGCGGGCAGATATTCATACCTTAGATGGGACATCTTTGGTTAATACAAAAAAGTTGATAAATAAAATGGAACAATTTGATGCAATTTTAGTTTTGATCGGAAGAATTTATTTTCAAAAAGGGGGTGCACAGGAAAGCGGTTTGACTAAGAACAAGGGACGTTATTAGCCGTATTTGGCCGCAAATTTTACGATATTTTCAACGTCTTAATTTTGTTTATTGATGTGGTGCATTGTACTAAGTTTGATACTGGCTAAATTCTACAAGCACCAAAATGATGTCATTTTTCATTATGACGTCACAAATGACGCTAAACATGGAATGATCTTCAAAATTCGTAATTAAATACAGAAATATGAATAATCTTTGCTGAAATTAGAACCTTTCACATGCATTAACTACTTTTATATTTAACATACTTATTTTCTGTATCATAACAAATCCATATACTTAAAATGGTGATGGTTAATAACTGTGAACAGTGTGAATTCTAGCAAAAACAATTACGTAATTGCACATTTTCCCAACGTTATATTCAAACAACGCGATCCAACAAGGGCAGTTACTTGGTGAAACACGCGATTTTTACCGGTGAAAGAGGATTTTACTCATAAAAATCTTAAATATTTATTTTTTTTGGTTTAGAAAATGAAGAAATAAAAAACCCCCCAAAAACTGCAATAAATAAATAGAAAATTACAGCACACATAGAGTTTTAACAAGAGCTTGGACTTTCGGTGGGATGTTGCTATCTAGTAGTAAATATTGTAGTGAAATGTACATTGTTATGTTAATACATATACCCGTTTAATATGCAAATGATCTCTGATCCTGGTCAAACCCAACCCTTTACCTGGAGCTCCAGTGTTAGTCTAGTTCCTTCAACCCACCAGTTCACACCTCTCTGTTTGTCCTTGTATTGTGTGATGTACCAGGCATGTCCCTTGTTTGATCAACCTAAGGTAAGGCTTATTGTTTTAATCATGCACCGCGTTGTCGGCAGGATACCCTACTCGAAAATTTGCGTCACCGGTACATGAGAAAATATTTGCAAGCAATGAGTGATACAATACTTGATCATATGTTGGAAGTTTCGTAGTGAGCGCTTGTATTTTACGAACGTGTATAACGATAGTCCGATTATGAGCAAGTGCTGAATCAGTTTGCTGGAAATATCGTGTTGAGCGTTTGTTAATTATAAATGTGTATATGCAATGACTTGAATATTTTGCATTTCTGTTGATTATGTCGTGTTGAGCGTTTTATATTAAAGCGTGCATACACGAGGGTGGATAGTTTTTTATTTGCCTTAATCATGTACCGCGTTGTCGACAGGATACCCTACTCGACAATTTGCGTCACCGGTACATGAGAAAATTATATTTTTGCAATATTTGCAAGCAATAAGTGGTACATTACTTGTTCAAGTGTTGGAAGTTTCGTATTGAGCGCCTGTATTTTACGAACGTTTATAACGATAATCCGATTATTGAGCAAGTGCTGCATCAGTTTGCTGGAAATGTCGTGTTGAGCGTTTGTTAATTATAAATGTGTATATGCAATGACTCGAACATTTTGCATTTCTGTTGATTATGTCGTGTTGAGCGTTTTATATTAAAGCGTGCATACACGAGGGTCGATAGTTTTCAGAAAATGCTGAATTGAAAACGAATGTAGTGGTTACGTCACATGAAGTATCCATGCGCAAAAATGCCACTGTCGAATTGGCGCCAAAATCACGTTGAAATAATGGCGACCGACCAGACGACAAGAACACGTAAACAAATGTCAAAATACGAAAAATCTATCGCATTTTATAAAAACAAATATAACCCCTATGGTAAACGCTAGAAAGTGACAATAAACTATCAAAATATGCAAGAATAAATACGAAAAATTCTACAATTGTGCAGACGTTATCACCCACGTGTTTACAGAAACACGAGTGACAGAGCTTATACAATATAGTAAAAATACGGCAAAAAATTGCATAGCATGTCTATTGAGATTATAATGTACGTGGCATACTAAATAAACTCAAAAATAGCAAAGATGAAAAATAACTTGATAGACAATACACGTCTAAATCTCGTGCCATGACATTATGCAATGCCTGGACACGACGACACGCAAGTATTTAACACAAGTTTGGTCAATGCTTACAATTTTAAAAATAGTAGATAAGCATAACAGTTAATCATTCCAAGCTTTTATAAACATTTTAGGTCAATTTATAATTACAGCATTATTGAAATACTTTGTTTTTGGTATACAATTATTTTTCGTATTTCTTGCTGTTTGAAAAAATTTTGGGTGTTTACAATATCCAATAATTGTGTTCTATCAGCGGTAGGAAATTGTAGTTTTTTTGAATAACGTTTTTTCTATAGTGATAATTAAGTCACTGCATATCTTCTTGCAATATTATGGTATAATTTATTAATTAATTAAACAATAAGTGGCAAGGCCAGGGTACTAATTAATTCTATAAATTTAAAATAATAACTTACATCAATTTATTACCGGTAAACATATTTTTGGGTATTTTGTATTTTTTTTTATAGGAAGTTATAATACTTTTGCAATTTACACTCGGTGTTCTTTTGATATTTTTTCAAAATTTTATAATTTTTTCCCCTTAATTTTTTTGACTTAAGAATTTAGATATTTTTCAGAACATTAAGGTTGAATTTTTTCAAGCAATTAAGATCACTGTCTGAAACAATTAAGCTTTTTCCCCGTGAATAATTTTAGTTTTTTGAATTAAAGTTGGGGTTACTCTATTGTCATCAGCAGTTCAAGCTTTTGAATAAAGGTATGAACTGTTGCTGGTGTCATAGCAGTTTTTAGCAAGCATGAAGCATGTAACATCAATTGTTCTTTGTAAAAGTACAGTGTAACCACAATCAATATGAATCCAACTCCAGTAATCAGTGGAACTATTAGTGAGGGGGTGAGTGTGCACATATTGTATATATTGTACATATTCATTAGTAGATCCCATAACGTTAAATGGTTATGTTATCCAGCAGACAGGCATGTTGCCTTGTGGGTCCCGCCAGGCTTCTACCCACCATACAATAGTGTTTCCGTTCCATACGCTGTACCATATGCAGATCCATACCAAACTCCTATGCCATAGGGGGTGATGCCTCAGTATCCCTGTTACCCATATTCAATGATGAGTTATGGTATGCATTGTCCACCATGCGGTCCGTCATTGCAGTATCCTCTACACATGTTGCCCCAGTATGATGTTGCCCCAACACAACCGATTGCACATCAACCAACACAAGATGCACTAGCAGGTCCAGCACAGGATGGTGCATTAAGCCAAATACAGTGTGGGTTACAGCATCAGGTCAATGTGGCTCAACTACAGGATGGTAGTTTACCACCTATATCTGCAGTCAACATTGAACCTGATATAGAGGATACACAATATGGAGGCAGTACGGCTCAGCTACAAAGTAGTGATACACTGCTAATAGCTAAAGCCGAAACTGAATCCATATCGTGTAATGTTAAAGGGATGTCAGCAGTTGCAAAGTCATTTACAGAGACATTCCCTAATTCTGAAACAGTCTGGGCAACAGAGGTTCAATATCGTAAAATGTCCAGGGTTCTGCCCAGAATTATGGATCTTCAGCACTTGGCACAAGTATTGTCACAGCTCAGGCATCAAGTTTTGAACCATCCAATGTCAAGAGTTCTATGCATGAATTTGCCATTTCCAGTCACAGAACTCATGCACATTCAGAACATAACACGTCACCATTATGTATTGATGTGCATGAGTCAAACCATGAGACCCTGCAACAGCCCCAGTCAGATCAGCATGCACCATTACTGCAACAGGTACAAGATCCACCCATTGTGACCCTTCAGGAAGACTGTAAGTCACCACTGAATCAATCGGGTCCTGATGACATTGACACAGTACTGGATGACGGAGAGAGAAGAAGAGAGATGTCTGATGGCTCCGACGGAGAAGAAGCCACTACAACAAAACAGAGCGGAGCCACAGACAATCTACACTGTGATAATGATGTTCTTCAGCGTCTGTCCACAATGGAGAACCACATTGGATCTCAGAGGACAGACATGCAGACAATCGACAGGAGAATGAAGGCTCTTAAGCCTGATCTGTTTTCATCTGATCATCCAGATGCAAAATGGAACTACCAAGCCTGTCCAATACAAGACATTTCATAGAAATTAAGATCATCTTTAAAAGTTTAGATATGATGGTGTTCTTACTGTATCGATTACTAATACAAGTACCGCAACTTAAGTAGGGGTGGATATTGCCTCAAAAATCATATTGCGATATATTGCGATATTTGGTGGCATATTGCGATAAATATTGCAACATATTGATTTTTTTTTCTCGTAAAGGTTTTTAAAGATTAGTTTTCATGTATTTTCATCATTAAAATCAAAGTTAAATAACAACTCTTTAATCTCATTACATAACATTAAATAAGTGGAAACAAAATACATGTATATATTGTATAAGTGCACTTTAAAAGAACACATAAGTACATGACTAGTTTTTTGACTAGCTGTGAGAAAAAAATATGACTCACACAAATAAGTGGAAACATAATACATATATTATATATATATTGTATGTGTATTAGTGCACTGTAAAAGAACACATAAGTAGTTTATCATAAGTGCATGACTACTCTCTTTTTGACTAGAGGTGTGGGGGAAAACACGACTCAAACAAATTTAACAAAGTTTTATGTAAAAATATCAATTACACTTTCAGGTTCTTTTTTAAAAAAATGAGATAGTCAACATGCTTGGACTTTAAGGTAGATCGTTGGGCAGATAAAATGTCTCCAGCTGTGCTGAATACCCTTTCTGAGGGAACGCTAGTAGCAGGAATGCATAAAAGCTGACGAGCTTTCCTGGATAATAATGGTAGCATTGATTCGTGAGACTTCCACCAAAGAAGTGGATCCAACATAAATGGAATTGGTTCCAGATCTGTATACTTTTGGACTTCATCTTCAATTCTCTGGAGTATTGGTCTTGGTTTTTCAACTTTGGTGACAAAGACATCTCCCAACAAGTCATCAAGATTATCATTCTTCTGAGGAATTTCTAACTTTTCTTTCTTCACCTTCTTTTAGTGGGGGCTCAAGGGTAGCCTCAGTTTCAGGATCATCTAGAAGTTCTAAAGTAGGAAGTCTAGGTGCTGAATCATCAAGTCCAGGCTCCACTTTAACCTTCACTGGCTCATCAGCTAACTTGCACAGATCTACAGATTTACATCCTTTGAAAGTAAAGCTCCAACTACAGCAACTTGAACCTCCAAATATCTTT
>WFKH01010931.1:4798305-4827677 GCA_016163765.1 Magallana hongkongensis | reverse complement strand
AAAAAATACCAAGTTTAGAAATCTTAAAGCTGAACACCGCTCGTAAATAGGCACTGTCCGCCATATTTCTCTTTCATCACTGATGTCCTTTCAACCCTTATATAAAGGACATACCTCTGAACAGTTCAAAGTACTTCGCGGTAGAGGTTTAACCTGTGTGGACGTACATCTTGCCTCGCCGTGTTACTCGGTCGCCATTAAATTATGAAATTTTACACACTTTTTTTCAAGCCAGGAGAATACTAACATCAAATAAATTGATCAATGCATTATTTACAAACAGAAAATGAAGATAGAATAAGAACTGAAGAAATAAATGCATAAAATCCAAAGACCGGGAAAGTAATACTACATGTCAGCCACGAGTTTCAGGTGTGCAATCGGGTTAAACAAAATCAAATACCAGTTACCTGTGTGATAGTGCCTATTTACGAGCGGTGTTTAGCTTTAAGTTGAATGTAATAAACTCGTGCGAACAAAAACACTTAAACCAAGCAATGTATCTTGCTTATAATTCTACGATTGACACTGAAATTTTTGTTGATCATTAGAAATGTTTTGCTAAAAGGATGAAATGCTGTAACTACTTTCTGGTGCCCCTTCTTAACCGATGAATTGCATAAAATCTTTGATAGTTTTTGAACACAAGTAAATAAAAACCACGTCTTTTAAACAGTTTCCATAGTTCTGGCACATGTTTATTTTGAGGATAAAAGCATTATCGTTGTTCTTAAAAAAATATTGAAGCGGAAAATCCTCTTTATTTGAAGACATTTGTTGTTTTTTTTTAATAAAGATGAAAATAATGTGTGGACCTTAGTACAATATCATCTTATATTCGGTAAAAATAGTATTACATAAAGGTAAACATGTCAAAGATTAAGTATATGCAAAAATAAGTATAAAATTCGGATATATCTTTTTTGTTTTAATATATAGAGGGGCCATATGGCACAATATCCTTTGAAAACCCATATTAAGCCAGTGTTGCTCAGGTGAGCGATGTGGCCCATGGGCCTCTTGTTGTATTTAGTATATTGTATATATCTACTATGCCACGCTACAAGAAGTATCAGCTAGCTCCGAATTATTTATCTTTACGCCAGGAGAGAGGAGAGGATTACCTGAACTATGAGAGAAGCACCGCCTCATGATCAGGAAGACTGATTTAGCCAACTCGTCTCGTGTATGACTTGGCCCTGTTGAGTGATGGGACTTCTCACAGAGACATTTGTGATGCTATCCTTGATCATTACCGCTTAACACGAGATGAATATGACGTTTGCAGGATTGAGAAGATTAGGAATGAAGCGCGTACTACTCTGTGCACTGAAAGATGGGTTGAGGACAATCTCCCATCACTTATCCGAAGCTCCAATCCGAGAAGAGCACGTTCTACTGCCACGGCCGCTTCATCGTTACCATCCGGTATGTGTGTTGACATTCGTCTTCGAAACAATCCCATCCTGGATGTTGTGCGTGAAAATGCAGTAGATTGTCCGCCTTCTTACACCGAGAAGTCTGTGATGGAGATTGCTCACACTGACTGTCCCGTCTCCATTGATCATGAAGTAGCGGGGTCACCCGTAACTCGTGTACCGATGAAGGTTTTTACGGAGGAGGAAGAGTGTGTTGGGAGCAGGGAGTCTTCACCCACAGTTGTATCAAAGAAGCGAATATTACCCTTGCGACATGTCAAGCAGAAAGGCTGTTCCGAGACTGCTGACAAGCGTGCTCATTTATCTCCTGAAATTCAGATGACAGTTGTGAGACCTCGTGTGAACTTTCAGTGGTGTCCATTTCCTGGCTGCACCGTTAAAAATAGGAAGATCAAGCTTCATGTTCAACAGTTCCACCTTCCTCGGGTATTCAGTGATATGAGAACAATTTGCTCTATGGAAGAGTTTGAGCTATGCAAACTACAGTTCAAAGCGCTGGAGTCTTTGGTTAGAATTGTTGTTGGACATGCATCATGTTGTTAATATCCAACATTTTTAAACCTCCTTCTTGGTATTCTTGAATAACTACTGAACGTTTTATTTTATCACACTTGGCATTCCAAACAAATTCAAAAATATCTTTGTTCAATGTGGAGATTACCTCCCCTTTGGGAGTAGGTAAAGACATAAATAAATGATTGATTTTTGGAATAACTAGAGATTTTACAACAGTCACACGTTCGTTTGGTCTAAGGTTTCTAAGTGAAAAATCATTTTAAATCTTTTCAAAGACCAGCACGCCACAAAAGCTATTATTTGTGTTAAACCATCCTCAGAAAGTGCAAATTCAAGTTTGTTCAGATCATGATCCCCGGGGGTAGGCTTTCATATATAGAAAATATCTTAAAGTTTGAAGATCTCCTTTTGAAAAACCGATAACCCATAAAATATGTTATTTGTGTGGATCAACCTTAGACTGGGGGAGTTTCAAGTTTGTTTAAAATCATGACAATGGTAGTAGGGTTGGGCCACAATGGAAAGGGGGTCGAATTTTCACAAAAGAATGTATAAACATAAATATATAAAAGCTGTTATTTTCAGGTTTGTTCAAATCATGACCCCCCGGGGGATGGATCATACCGGTATATTTACATAGAAAAAAATTATTTACAAAAAAATCTAATGTTATAATCTATGATATTACTTATATTTGCAAGCTTCTTCATGATTCTCAGTTATCTAGACCGTTGCCCTTTGACGTTACTTGGGCAACACAAGGGGTTCAAAGTTTGATTAAGTTTATATTTATATAGATGGATGTTTTGAAAGCAGCTTGAACCAATTTTATATTAAAATTTGTGTACGCTTTTAAACTATGGTTATGCTAAGTATGTATATAATAATATGCATTGCAGTAGTTTTCCCGGTCAATTTAGCCATATTTCAATGAAAAAAAGGTGTACAAAACATTAGTGGCATATTTCTGCCACTACTTCTCAGATCTTGATGACGACTTGTCATATTATTATGTCAACATGTTAAATATTTATGTCCACTACCCAGTTGACATATTATTTTCTGACAAGTCGACATAGGGATCTTTTTAGTCGACATCATTTATTGACAAGTCGACATCAATTTTTGACAAGACGACATCTCATTTGACAAGTCAGCATCATTATGTGACTAGTCGACTTATTATATGAATGATAATTTTCTACGGAAATGTACGGAAACGTTTAACCGCCTCTCATTGTTGCGTTAGAACGCGATATATTAACATAAATATATTGTCATTGATTGTTTCAAAGTTTAGCAATTTAATTATGACAACAAACTTTATTTAGTGGCACCATTTTGACATGTTTTTGACGTCTTAACACTTTAATCTGTTAAAGTCGAATTCCGCAATGTTGCGCTGAAATAATGCGTATAAACTTTGCCGCCAAAATTAGATGTCGCAGAATTTATTGCAACATAATTTCGAATTCACCTAGGCGACTTATCTAAGAGATGAATATCACTAAAATTTGAACGACTAGATTAGTTTACTTATAGAATGTTATGATATGGAGACGGATGGTAATCTCTCTATATGCTTTGGGTTTAAAGCTCTGTTTAAGACCATATATAAAGACTGAAATTAACTTATTTTCGTTAAAGAAAAAAAAAAAACAGTTTAAATCTTGGTTGTATCATTCATTTTTTTTTTATTTTTGAATTTGTTTATTTACACTTTTTAAAGCTGTTGGGTTTTTAATTACTAACGAATGTTCTTCGACCCTGTCTCTCTTAAATTGTTTCTCAAACTTAAGACGACAAACTTAAGTTGACATTCCTTGTAAACAGACAAGAAGTCATCGAAATATGGACGCGAAAGCTTCACTACGGAAGCGTTTAACCGCCTCTCGTTGTTGCGTTAGAATGCGATATATTCACATAAATATATTGTCATATATAATTGTTTCAAAGTTTAGCAATTTAATTATTTTTTTTTTATTGAACTTTCACATATTCACATACCAAAGTATAAGTATTACGCATAAACATAGATATATGTTGTAATGTATACATATACATTTATAATATTTGTTTGATAGATACATGCAATATTTTGAAATATATACATATTACCCCTCAAAAGAGTTACAATACAATTTGAACAAGTAGTGGTATATAATATATATGAAAATAATTTTCTTTTTAGAAAAAAAAAAAAAGGAAAAATTCAAAGAAACAGAACAAAAAAAAATAATAATAAGAGACAGGGACATTAAGGAGAGAATAAAGATGGTGATGAATGTTCCAAACATTGAAATATATCTTTCCAATAAGTATGAAACAGATAATAATTGCAGTTTTTCAGAAGCAAAAGTTTTTCAATAAACAGTCTTCTGGTTATAGATTTCTTAATGATATTTTCATTTAGCCTTGATGTTTTCATTTTACTTTGCAGAATATATTGTTTTGTGAAAAGAATGATTAAATTTTCTAACCTATGAATATCTCTATTATCATATTTTCCAAAAAGGATTGAATATTTATCAAAACTTGTTTGCAAACCAAAGATATCTGTCATCCATTTCTCCAATTCAATCCAAATTTCTTTCACTAAATAGCAGTCAACAAAAATATGTTCTATTGTCTCAGGGGTCTGTTGACAAAAATAACACAATGAAGAGTTTACTATACCCACTCTATGTAAATAATAATTGATTGGCAAGATCCTTTGTAATAGTTGGTATTGAAGCCACAGTAATTTTGAATCCTTTGTGCACTTAAAAGGCAGACTATAAATTTTTCTCCATTCTTTTTGAGTTAATTCGAGTTCTGACATCCGTTTTGTTTCAGATTTTGGATAAGTTATTTTCTTTGATATTAAGAAGTTGTACATGTCACTACAACCCTTCTTAGATTTACAAAATATTTCTACTGTATTTGGGTAACCAATATTACAATTCTTAGTTAACTGTTTATTTAATACTTTCACATAATTTTGTAAAGCTTTTGTTAGACCGAGATATTGAACAAAATTTGTTTTTAAGTTGAATCTGTTTTTCAACTTATTATAACTAAACATCTGATCGTCATTTTCATACAAATCCCTTATATATATAAAACCTGATTTAAATAAATCCTTAAAGAAAACCGATTTATTGTCGATTTTAATATTTGGATTATACCATATGTGTTCATTAAACATTCTATCACAATTTCCTTTTTGCACATCAATAATTGTTCTCCAACATTGTAATACATCTTTCCAAAATTTATTGTTTGAATTTTTCTTAATCATATTAGTAAAATCAATGCCAAATTTCATCAATGTTTGCGTATTATATCAAAAATTAGCTTTAAACAAGTTTGTCCATTTTGAATTTGAAAATATAAGCCTTCTAATCCAACTTGATTTAAGTGCTATCATAAAGTTTTCAAATTCTATCATTTTTAGTCCGGCATTCTCATATCCTTGAATAAGAGTGCTTCTCTTAATTTTGTCTGGTTTTTCATTCCAAATAAATTTAAAAAGTTTTCTTTCAAAACTTCTAATAAATTCTAATGTTGGGTTTGGTAGAGTTAAGATTAAATTATTAATTTTTGGGACTATAAGTGTTTTAATAACTGTTATTTTTCCTATTGGTGTAAGATTTCTAGAATTCCATCTGGATAAGAGTTTATCAATGTTTTCCATTACTGGTATATAATTTATATCTATCATCTCCTCCATATTTACTGAAAAACTTATACCAAAAAGATTAAACCTTGTGTGAAATTCAGTAAATTTCCATCTAGAGTGATGATAAACTTCTTTTGAGAATTTTTTACATCCTATCCATATTATTTTTGTTTTACTAAAGTTTATCTTTAATCCAGACACATTTGCATATAAGTCTAGTATTTGGAGAATTCCATCAAGAGATTTTGGAGAGCCGTCTGTGATTATTGAGGTGTCATCTGCGTACTGCGATATTTTATATTCTTCCCCATCTATATGTATGCCCTTTATATCTTTATTATTTCGAATTAAGATGCCAAGAATTTCGGCACAGAGTATAAATAGATATGGAGAAATGGGATCCCCTTGTCTACATCCTCTTTCTGGTTGGAAATATTCAGATATTATGCCATTTTGTATAATGCATGAAGTTATATTGTTGTAGAAAACTTCTATCCATTTTTTAATTGATTTACCAAAATTAAAATACTCTAAAGTTTCAAAAATAAATTTCGAAGACACTGAATCAAATGCTTTTTCAAAATCAATAAGCATAATTAGACCTGGTATTTGTTTACTTTCAGTGTAGTTCATAATATCATATATCAGTCTGATATTTTCCCCAATAAATCTACCCTTAACAAAGCCTGTTTGATCATTACTAATTAATTTATCTAGGAATTTTTTAATTCGCTCTGCTATACAGCCTGTCGCTATTTTATATACAACTGTTAATAAAGTTATGGGACGCCAATTTTTCAAAAACTGTTTAGGTTTATCTTGTTTTGGAATACAAGTAATTATTCCTAATTTATTAGTAGAAGACAATTCACCTATTTCATACGATTTATTAATTGCTCTAATAACAAAGTATTTCAAATCAGACCAGAAAAATTTAAAAAATTCAGCTGTAAAACCATCAGCACCAGGGCGTTTATCATTTTTCATATTTTTCAAAAAAATTGAGGGCTTCATGTTCCATTATAGGTCCTTCTATACTTTCTTTTTCTTCCTCCGTAAGTTTTCTTATGTCCAAATTAGTTAATTTCAAACATATATTTTCATTTTCCAATTGTCTTTTCTTCTTATACAAGTTCTCATAAAACATTTTTGTTTCATTTAAGATATCTCCTTGGTTGTATAGAATTTGGTCATTTTCTCTTTCTAGTTTAGTTATTTGTTTACTGATAAAGTTTTGTGATTCTAAATTACAAAAATATTTTGATGGTTTTTTTTAAATTAATTTAATTATGACAACAAACTTTATTTAGTGACACCATTTCGACATGTTTTTTGCGTCTTAAGCGCTTTAATCTATTAAAGTCGAATTCCGCAATGTCGCGTTGAATTATTGCGTATAAACTATGCCGTCAAAATTAAATGTCGCAGAATTTATTGCAAAATAATTGTGTTTGTCGAATTCACCTAGGCGACTTATCTAAGTCAGAGGGAAATTTTCACTAAAAATTTGAACGACTAGAATAACTAATTTACTTATATGGTGTGCGTGCGTGCGTGTACGTGAGTGCGTGCGTGCGCGCACGTGTGTGTGATTTCTTATATTCTTTTTCGTTACCATCAAATAATTTAAGTTTTTATGGTTCCCATCACAAAGGATTAATTTTTTTTTTTTACTTTCAAATTAAAGTTTAAGAAATATATAGAGCAACCGGAAATGCATATTTCTTTCAGTAATTTTATATCTAATCTTTCAAAAGCACTTCGAATGATATAGAATCATCATTAAAAAGGTTTAGATAAAACTCTTCAAATATACATCCATACATGTATTATTTGAAACCTAATTAAAATTTACTTAAAGTTTCTTCGTTTTGTATTACAAATTTAGATTAAAAAAACTCAGGTGTTGATTAAAGTATTTACTGAAATAATAAAAAAAAACCTTTTTAAATCTTGGTTGTATCATCTTTGTTTTATTTTTGCATTCGTTAATTTACACTTTAAAGCTGTTGGTTTTTTTTAATTACTAAAGAATGTGCTACGCCCTTGTATCTCACGTTTATGGAGCTTTGCAGTTAGACTGCTTTATATTATTGTGTTTATAATTGCCATTAATTGGGTTAAATTGTTTTTCAAACTTAAGACGACAAACTTAAGTTGACATTAAGTAAACAGACAAGAAGTCATCAACATATGGACGCGAAAGCCTCGCAAATTGTACAATTTTAACATAATTAATTTTCAATATAAAAGATAGCAAGAAAATTTCTACGTATTTATATAAATACGACAAATTTATAACGCAAAATAATATTATGACTTAATCAAAGTCAACAAAGCTTAAAATGAGAGGTTAAATCATCAAAGATATATCGACTTGTTATTTACTAATTGTATAAGTCGACATAATTTTGACAATATATACATTTTATAGGAATATGCCACTAATTTTAATTTGCCATTAAGAGATTTAAAACAACATCAAGAGGCAGTTATACGTTTCCGTACTTCACATATTGTCATATTGTACAATTTCAGCATAATTAATTTTCAATATAAAAGATAGCGAGAAAATTTCTACGCATTTATATAAATGCATAGAAATTTTCTCGCTATCTTTTATAATGAGAATTAATTATCTTGAAGTGGTACAATTTGTTAGACTATCGTGTCCAAATTTCAGTGACATTTTGTCTGTTAATAAGGAATGTCAACTAAAGTTTGTCGTCTCAAGTTTGAGCAACAATTTAACCCAATCATAAAATACAATAATATAAAACAGTACACATTCTGTAGAAGCTATCTGCAAAGCTCCACAAGCGTGAGAAACAGAGGCGTAGCACATTGTTTTGTAATTAAAAAAACAAAAAACTTTATGATACAACCAATATTTAAACAGTTTTTGATTATTTCAGTAAATACTTTAATTAAAATATGATATTAGTTTAGTTAAATTTTTAATGTAAAACAATGAAACTTTTTGTAGATTTTAATTAACTTACAGTTCAAAATTATACATGTATGAATGTATACATGAATAGTTTTATCTGAACACAATTAATGATGATTCTACATTCGAAGTGCTTTTGAAAGATGACAAATAAAATTACTGAGAGAAATATACATTCCTGAATGCTTTTAATATTTCTTAAACTTAAGTAAAAAAGAAAGGCTAAACCTTTAGGTTGGAAACCATATTAACTTATACTATTTGATGGTAACGAAACAGGATAAAAGAAATCAGAAAGAATGCAGTTACTGAAATGTAGAATGAATAGTACCTGAACTAAAAAAAAGTTTTTCTTTAATTAAATTAATTTTAGTCTGTTTAGATGGTCTTAACCAGAGCTTTGATTGTTCACTCAATTTAAGGGTATCCACACACACACACACACACACACCGCTTAAACCCCAAAGCATCTGGGGAGTTTATCCACCCCTCTTTAAATATATCACAGCATTCTATAAGTAAACCAATTATTCTAGTCGTTCAAATTTTAGTGAAAATTTCTCTTTGATTTAGATAAATTACCTACGTGAATTCGACATACAAAATATGTTGCAATAAGTTATGTGACATTTAATTTTGGCGGCATAGTTTATATGCATTATTTCAGTGCGACATTGCAGATTTCAACTTAATAGATTAAAGTTATTCAGTCGTCAAAAACATGTCAAAATAGTGTCACTATATAGAGTTTGTTGTCTTAATTAAATTGCTAAACGCTGAAACAATCATATATGACAATATATTTATGTGAATATATCGCGTTCAAACGCAACAACACGAGGCGGTTATACGTTTCCGCAATTTTCTTCAAACTAGTGGCCATTTTCTTTTTCTCTGTCAGATAATTATGTTAACTTGCAAGATCTTTATGTCGACTTGTCAGATGATTTTTAATTTGTTAGATCTTTATTGGTTTTGTATAAAATATTTATTTTTCAAATACTCTTGTTAAACTGTATCAGCATTTGAATGATTACCTCAATTTTATTTCTTGAGTGAATCTTTAATGATTTGTCATCTTCATATACTAGTATATCAGGCTAAGATTTTTTCAATAAGATTGAACAAGCAGCTCACACTTTGTTTATTTTCTTTAGCTTTAAGGCGTGGAAACAGCTGACCGATTGTTTAACAAAGGATATAGAGAGGCGAATCCTTTCTTCATGTCAAATTTGTTTTTGATATGTTTGCCTTCAAATGTAAACAAATTCAAATATTTATATATTATACCTAATATAAAGTGAGTAATCTAATGATAAAACATTTTAGAAGTTGACAATGTGTTGAAGGATTATTTATTTGAGTGCTGCATTTAAATCTTTCTACTTTCATTTTATAAATTGATTCCTATTAACACACAGAGTCCCAATCGTACACCTTCACTATTGGGTTTTTGGTTAAGGGTCCTAACCATGCCGTGGCCACTGTTTGTACGACCGACTGACTTCATGCTGTGGGGGACGCATTCAGGTTTATACAAAAGTGGGGGGTGATTGTTGATGTGATGGTAGTAGACAGTGCAGAGGAAAGCCCAACCCCCCGACTGTAGCAAGCGTCACAAGGTATTGCTCAGAAATATCAATGCATTGAAATATGTTATTAATTTATTGACACATTTTATGCCAAGCTTAACAGCCCAAATAATTTCCTCCCCTTATAGGTGTTAAATGATAAATAATTAGCTGTGTTTGAAATCCCACAAAGTCGTAAACATATTTTTAAACATGGGTCATGATAATTGGAAGATTTGAAATGCTAAAGCTTTAGTTTTTTTTATATTGTATGTACTATATATGTTAAAGCATAACTTATATTATATGATTAGTGGCATATCTAACAAGACATTTTTCCTGGATTGAGAGCATTATGTACAAAGTTCAATAACTGCCCTGCTGAAGCCTCTCGTTCGCTTGATAAAGAAAGAGACTGGTTATGATATCAGAGAGAGAGCAGGAATCTTGATTCTGGAAGAAATGTCTCATGCCATTAACCGAGGGACATCCATTTATGTCGAAGTGTTAGGGTACGGTTTATCAGGTGATGCCCACCACGCGAATGCCCCGGCAGATGGACAGGGTGCATAGAGATGCATGAGGAAGCCAATTATGATGCAGGGGTTAATTTTCAGGACATTGGGTACATCAATGCCCCGCGCTACTTCCACTCCTTAAGGTGACAGAGCCAAGAGTCAAGCAATATGGAAGATATTTAAGAAGTATGATCATAAACCTTTAACCTTTAGTGTCCTCATCAAAGGGAGTCCTGGGACATACGTTAGGGGCAGCAGGATGTGTTGAAGCAGCCATAACTGTTTTATCCTGTTACTCAGGACTGGTCCCACCCACTCTCAAACTGCACCAACCAGACACTGGAGTGGAACTCGATTATGTCCCATTATTGTCCCGGAAATGTAATGCTGATGTAAGAACAGCTTTAATTAATTCATTTGGATTTGGTGGAACAAATGGAAACCTGTGTATAAGATCTTTTAGTGATCCTGCCTAATATCTAAATGTATGACATACTGGTAACGTGTTGATTGCATAAAATAGTGTGCAAAATGATGTTTGTTATTACAATCTTTTATTAAATCAATTTAAAGGTTTTTATTTCTCTGTTTTTACTTACATTCTTTTCGCTAGTTTTCTGCAAAATTTATCTATGCAAGAGACCTAATAAGTGTTAATACATGCATTGGTGTTCTTTTCGCTAGTTTTTTGCAAAATTGGTCTATGCAAGAGACTTTACAAAGCGTTAAAAATAGTTTATTATTCTAATTTTCCAAAATATATGGTATCATGATATTAAGAATTACAAATGAATTACAATTGACAGTAAAATGAAGCATGAAAATTGTACTTGCACCAAGTTCTAACTATAAATAGATAACCGGTACTAACCGCTACTAATGAAGGCTTTTCTCGAGGTATAATTTCAGGTTCCTATACATGTATATGTTTGTTTATTGGCACCAGGTTCAATTATTGTACGGAAGCGTATCGGGGCCTACACTTGTTGTGTTATAACTTATACATTGTCATACTTTTTATCGTCTTATCAACATATTAACTATTATGTCGTTTTATTTATGCAAACATTTTGCATTGTATTGAGGTGAGTTAACATAATTAAAATCACCTTATAGTAATTAATAAGTTTTATTGCTATCTGCTATATCGACTTAACAAAATACGGAGTTAAAAATAATAATTTAGAAATGCGTTTTAGTCATATCGAGAAAGAAATGTTGACATAGAACAATGAAAATGTATACATTTTAGGTATATCAACATAAATAGGTTTACATTTTTTGGGAACATAATGCGAGAATATTGTTATCGAATGAATTTCGCGGGGGCGGGAGTTCTCATGGTGCGTCACCTCACTCTGAATCTAGCTGTAGGATACACATGTAGACTGACATTTGTGGAATCAATGGAATTCGTGTATGCTTAATTTACACCGATTTCGTTAATGCTAATTTTCGTCCTACATGAATTTAAATCCACAACGAATTATGAAGAATAGTATAAATACGTATATGTATTATTTATAATACAATTATTTCCACGAAATGTTACCATTAACCTATTTAAAAAAAATACCAATCTACGAATATTGGCTCCATGAAATTCAATCCACAATAAAGGAATTTAAACTCTAAAATTCAGATGTTTCTTTTAATGTCAAACATCCAAATATTTGCATTTGTAATCGTAGTTAAGGGTGGTAGACATGAGCAGTCTTACCTCCAAATTATGATCATGATTCAAATAATCACGTTGTTACAACGGTCTCCCATCCATGAGGCTAAACAATGTTTCACCCATCTGTCTTCGTCTTCAAATGGATAATACACAATCTCAAAGCAATTTTATTGGATGAATCATCCACCCTCTCAACTACAATGTAATCTACATGTAATTACGATACCAAATAATATCATGCGTGAACTAACTGCATGAGCGTTGCATTTTCTCATTACCATGATTTGATGTGAGTGTTGTCTTTATTCGCGTGGTAAAAAGACTCGCATCAAATCATAATGATGAGAAAACGCGACGCTCATGCTATCAGTTCATGCATAATTATATTTAAGAGCAAATACAATTATTGTATATTTTGTTTTGACGCTTTGGTAAATTAAACATTTTTTTTTTGGTGGTGATGGTGGTGGTGGTATGGTGGTGGTGGTGGGAGGGGGGGGGTAATATAATAATTATAAGTGAAGGGGTTCATGTAGTTTAAATGTTCAATTACATGTATCTGTCTCAAAACTAATATCACATGCTCATTGGAAAGTAACCCAAACATATTAGATCATAACGAACTGCTTATATATAGATCATACAGCAGTCCTCTAACTACGATAACAAATACTAATACTAATTGCAATTATTATAAAGTAATTTCTGTTCTTTGATTTTGGTTTATATCAAAATGTCAATGTCAGTCTACATGTGCCGTCTACAGCTATATTCAGAATTCAGTGACGTCACCTTCAGAACTCCCACCCCCGCGAAGTTTATTCGATAATATTTTCGCAATATGTTCCCTAAAAATGAAAGCATATTGATATCGACATGGCTATAAAGCAGTTATTTTATTGTTCTTTGTCTAATTTTCTATCTCAATATAATTAGTTCACATTCATAAATCAACATTTCAAAACTTCATATTTTTTAAAGTTGAGAAGGCAGATAGCGTAAAATTCAATAAGGTGATTTAAATTATATAGATATCACAAGATACAATTTAATTCATTTACATAAATAAGAGGTCACAATACTTTATATGTTGACAATACAATAAAAAGAAGGACAATTTATAAGTTAAAACACAACAAGTGTAGACCCCGATACGCTTCCGTAGGGATTCTAAAGTAAGGTTTATTTTTTAACAAAAACACATTTAATTGTAACGTAGCTTTAAAGCATTTTCAAAATATTAACGTTAAACGCTGCTTTTTTTGTTTGAAAATTTATTTTTTTTTTACAGTTTTGATCTTAAATGTTATGCTTTCCTTTGAGAAGTAAAGGGGTTTATAATTTCGGAATTTTTATACCTCCTCTCCCTTCTTAACATGATATACTCCAGATTTAGTCAAGATTAGGCAAGTCGATTTGAGAAGAGTTTATTAATTCTTTTATTCAAACCTTCGGTCTTTATTGGATTTGATCACTGTAATGATACTGCCCGACTGTAATGATAACCCCATAAAAGTCATATAATGAATTTTTATTCCTTAAAGGTATATATGCCGTTTTAAAAGAACATTTTAAAAGAAAGTTTGCGTTTTCCCATTAAGCTACTAATGTTATAAACTTTCTGCAAATTATACAGTTTAAATCAAATGCATTTAAAAGTATTGAATATAAATTCTAATTATTTTATTTTCTGACCGGGTCGATCAGTAAACGCCAATTTTTGAAATATACATTAGCACGTGATGTGAAATTTAAAGCTAATTTTAGAACGTTCACAAAATGTCGCGAAAGCTTGGTCGGTCTATTGGCAGTGGAATAACGCATTAGGAGAGAAAATAAAGAAGGAAACAGTTTGACAGAGAATTTTGTAAAATGAAATTAGACACTTATTAGAAATGGATTGCTGTCTACATTAAGAAAATTAGTTATGAACTTTTTTTATGCACTTTAAAACTCGAACCCATCGATCACTTCAGAAATAAATATAGACTCTTAATACTTGGTTTAGGTACACTGAACGCTAAAGTATGCAAAACTTTACAAACTTTGTTTTTATATGGTAAACTAAATAGTTTCAATGACGTTGTTGCTTAGGTAAGCAATGTGACACAGGTGAATTTTGAAAACAGTACTAATACCTTTTAATACTTTTAAGAGGTTAAAATTATAATTATCTTAATCTTAAAATCACTCCTCAGATATATAAAATGAAAGCACGATAAATAAAGTGACAGCACGTTGTTATAAAACGTTAAAAAAGCATCGCTGTGCTTTCATTTAATAAAAAGGTTTCTAATTATAAAATATCCATAGATTTCTAAATTGCTTGCTTATGAAAGTTTTGCTATTATAATAGAAAACTCAAGTACATATACAGGTGAGTAAACATTTTTATAGAAATGCATATTTAAGACATTGAAACAGTATTAAATATAAAAAAGAGAACATATATGAAATGATATTAATGAAAGATATTGGGTTTCAAATACGACTGTGCATAAAGTATTATTATTGGGGGGGGGGGGGGGGGGTGCAGGGGGTCTTAAAATAAGTAAACAATCCTTATCGAGTTCAATGGACTCGCTCAAAAGCGTGTTTCTTCTATTATAGTGTCCTCCCCGTCATTATTTTCAATTTCTGTAACTTCCTGTTCAATGCAAACGCATGGTATTTTCAAGGTAGTAATTTGTATATTGTCATTTTTTTTGCCCTTCATCTCCATTTGTTGAATTCGCTGGTGATCTGAAACCCAGAAACTCAAGATAGATAATAAAGCGTGATTCTTCCTCAGCTTGGTCATCTTGTTGTTCGCTCTCCTGTTGTTGTTGGTTTTGCTTGTCGTCGTTAACTGATAAAAATACAGAAACTTTCACGGTTTTAAGAATGGTGCCATGGTTGGAAATATTTGAGATGTCAAAAATTACGAAATCATCAAGAATGCCATCTGAATTCACCAAAACGCATACGTTTTTATCACGAAATGCACAGCTCCCCAAAATACAAGTTCCGGTGAGTTAATATAGATGTTTTCAGCATGCATAAAACTCTGATTATCATTTGAAGACTTTAATAAGCAGTTACAAAGATCGTGGACTTCCGATTTTATGTAGTAAACTAAAGTTGTTAAGACTGTTACGATCAATATAACACGCAATGTTGGGAGGTATTTATTATTGCCTGCGAAAAGAATTCTTTTACAAAAAACAAATGGACCATAATGAGACTCCGACATATAAATAAATCCTTGGCGCATTTTTCTGTCTTCTATACAAAATTCCATTTCCATGGCAAGTGGATAAAAACAGTAGGTAAATAATACGATGAAGATAATAATGTGGTTTACATATGACTTTCTACAATAGATGTACTGTTGTCCGTGTAGCACGAGAATGGATATCCAACATTGACGGCAGATATATTACTTATGTATTCTCCCACGATGTCTTTAACAATTTTGGAATGGCATATGTATCATTAAGATGAGTCTATTCTGTTGTCGGGTTTTGTACTATTTTGTACAATTTCTGAAATATATTGAGCAATGTAAGAGTCAAAATGACGCTCACATTGTTCGGTTAAATTCAAAATGTTTATTTTTACTTCTAATGAATCTTGTTTTCAGTAGACCAAAACTGAAAACATCCACATCTTCAGGATAACTTAAAATATATCTGTAGTCATTGGCAACCCACACCCATCTTTCTAATTTTCTGTTTAGAAGGAATGTATTCATGGTCGATTGATTGAAATTCAAATTCATAGATACAAGATTTTTTTCCGTTTTCGATCATATCATGAAATAAAATTTTCTCGAGTTTAATCGATAAAGAATCCACGATGCAGGAATTAGCTGACAAACAGTGACCACTGTTTATATGTATTGATATACAGACAATAAAAGAAATCGAACAGATGAAAACCCTGCAACAAAAGTTAAATTATTAGAACACAAACAATTTAGCACAAGCTGTCAGTACATTTTATTGTGAGAGGAGTATAACACAATTGCACATGTCATGAAAAAGTATATTATTACATGTAATGATTTTTCTAAGGGGAAAATAATTTAACATGTCACTATACAGTGTGTCAATGTGTTTTTATACATTTAATTATTGAAAAAACACTGTACTGGATAATAATGCAAGTGTAAAGGTACATGTAGCATTTTTGCGCCCAGACGAAGTTTCGGGAAAAAAATCCATATCAAATGAAAGAAAATTAATTGTCAAGAGAGTATATAAAACCTTGTACTTTTGTATAACCTGACAGGTAAAATGTTCACCTTAAAGAGGCATGGTCACGATTTTGGTCAAATTCTGTTTTTCTGGTTTTATTAGTTACAATGCTTTATGATTGAATTTCTAATTATCAAATGAAATTTGATAGTCAGTCGTAGAGTTATAAGCAAGATACAGGGCTCAAATTTTTTTAATATGTAAACAAGGCTCGTGCCCTGTTTTTGTTTACATAGGTCCAATATACTTAGAAAAAATCTTTTTAAGCTAATGTTTCTATCTTCCTTATCATTTTAAGCATAAAGAAACAGTTTTCTAACGTCTAACACATTCATTTTAGGTCTAAAAAAACGCAATTTTCTCTTCAAAGTTCAAAATGTAAACAAACGCTTTGTTTACATAGCAAAGAATTGTAAGCTTTGTAATTCGCTTATAACTCAACGAATGACATTCAAATTTTGGTAGCCTATTAAAAATGCCTTTCTGAAGCATTGTAAACATTTAAAAGGGACATGGTCACGATTTTGGTAAAAAAATTCCTTTTTAATGTTTACAATTCTTCATTTAAACATTTTATTAAGCAACCAAGATTGAGATTCAGTCGTGGAGTTATAAGTGAGATACAGCGCTCACAATTCTCTGTTATGTAATCAAAGTTAGAGTGATGTTTTTGTTTACATTTTAAATTATTCAATGATTAGGCCTGAAATGAATGTGACAAACACAAAAAAACTGTTTATGTATCAAAACGAACCAGCTGATAGAAAAAACAGCTTGAAAAAGAACTTTAACAGGTATATGTACCAATGTTAACTTAAACTAGCCTTGTTAAAGAATTGAGAGTATGTATCTTTCTTATACTTTTTACGACCAACTCTCAAATTTTGGATGATTATTAGAAACGCATTACTAAAGCATTGGAAACCATAAAATTTGTCCAAAATTGTGACCAAGCCCCTTTCAACATGAATATCTCATGAGGGATTTAATTCTCATACATGATATTTTAAAATTTTTACATGAGTTACTGTATTCAGGGTAATTTTCGCCCTTTGAAAAGGACGAAAAAAAAACCGGTGGCGAATATTTCCCTGTTTACAGTATATTTCATTTTCATTCAGGATAAAAAACCCTTCTTGATTTTTACAGATATGTTCCTTTTTGTAAAAATCCTAATTCCCATTGAAAGTTCTTCTATTTCGATAGGAAATTCTACAACATAAAAAATATTTTTCCAATGTAGGGCATTATTTCTCCGTAGGAATTTAATTTTTAAAAAAAGACATCTCACTTAACAGATGAGAAACATTCAATAACCAAATGGTTATCAGCTCTTTAAACAATGGTCTATTATATGATATATAAAATATATAATATATATGTAAATATGTACATGCTTTCCCCAAAACACGGCACGAACATTGTTAATATAACATGTATCTTGCGTATAACGCCACGGCTGACACTCATATTTTGGTTGATCATTAATTGCTTTACAAAAGCATTGTAAACAATAAAAAAAAATAAAAATAAAAATTGACCGAAATTGTGACCATTCCCTTTAAGATAAGGTGTTTTAATATACGTGTATAATGCACATAGCTAGCAAATGATTTTATAGTAATTTGTTGATTTATTGTCAAAGACTTTTAAAAGTCATTAAAAGCTACTAGTATTTGAACACCATGACACAGATCACTTCAATACAAAGCTTTAAATTGTTGTAGAAGCGTGATAAAATCAAATTACATAGGTCTATATTTTTTTTATTCTTCTAAATAAATTAACTCTATTACAAATGAAATAATTGTCGAACGCGGGTGGTAGACGTTTAATTTTAACTATGTTAAGAATGATCCTCGGCCCACTAGCCTTTTCAAGGATTTACTGCGGGTTCCAATTCGATTTTTAATTGGACTTCAGTATTTGCTAATTAAACAATGACTTCTGCAAGTACGGGTTGAGTGAAATATGCATCGGTTGCAAAACCTAATTTAATTATTAAATAAGTGCAGAAATTATGCATTTTGAATTGATTCAGACAAAATAATATCATATTGATATACATGTATTATTCAGTTAATAAACGGCCGAGGAGTTCTGACGCTAATGTTTGCAAGTTTAATCTAATCTTAAAGCCATTAGTTATGAGAAGGCGGTTAATGTAAAAAAAACTATTCAAGTAACATGGAAATATTATAAAGAATATTTTCTATAATCGAAAAATGATATGAAGGCAAAAGGAGAGGTCTAGTTATTGGTTTGATATTCAAGTAATTTTGTAGTGAGGTACATGAATTGTGAACTTAGATTTATTTGAGCAATGATTTTAAAAAAGACACTCTTTAGAATCTTTATTTAGATTATGGATCATAGTCAATGCAACTATTCGCTTGATTTAGCATATCCGCGTTACTAGTATATGACGAAAAATTAGGTCTACCACAAAAAATTATTTTTGGCATTGAGCGTCGCAGTAATTTTGTCTAAAGCGCACTTCAAGATTTAGACCTTCTCGCACTTTTTTCGGCAGAGATTTGGTTTTTTCTTTTGTCGGAAAGACCTGAGAAGTTTCGTTCAGTGGTGGCCTTTTTTTATTTGTGAAGACGTGCGTGGTAATCAAAGCTTTTTGTTTATTGTACTTAATAATATGAAATGTTTTTATATAGACATATGGTAATAGTCCTCGGGCTTCACAAGATTTGATCAGGTGACCAACCAAGTTCATATCCCTTTTTAACTTCATGTTTATTCCATTAGTAAACAGTAAACATTTTAATGAGGTCTACATGTATGGCACGCCAAATTCGCAAAAATAAGCTTAACATAGTTTAGCATTTGATAAATTAGGTTTATCTACTGGTACATGTAACAATAGTTTACGAACAGCAAACTATAGTGAAGATTCGTTAACTAAAGTTTTCATATGTAACGATAATTATATATTATGTAATAATAAACGGTTGTAAAATATAGTTAACGAATGATAATCTAAGTTTATCTTTCTGCCAATAACGTTAACAATATATTTTGCTGATAAATATAGGTTAACATTTGTTAACTATCGTTAAGAGTTGTTAATAATAGTTTCACACTGTATTTATCATATAAATCATGTTTTGCAATCGCAAATGGTTGTTTTTAGTGTTAATTATAGTATTACAATTTTGAAACATACATGATTGCGTAAACTATGGTTTACAGATGTTAAATATAGATTAACGGCGTTAAATAAAGTTTCACAGATGATAAACTAGGTTTATCAACTGTTAACTATAGATTTTATCTGCAAAACTATATTTAATGGTTGTAAACTAAAGTTAACGAATGATAATTAAAGTTTTACTATCGTAAAAAAATTAACGATCGATTTTGCTGATAAATATAGATTCACGTCTGTAAACTTTAATTTGCATTTGTTAACTATGGTAAAGAGTTGTTAATCATAGTGTCACACTCGTGAAACTATATTATTCCGATGAACAATGTTTTTCAATCTCAAATGGTTGTTTTTAGTGGTAATTATAGTTTTACACTTCTGAAACATAGATGATTGCGATGTAAAATATAGATTATCGTCGTTAACTATAATTTTCTGTCCGTAAACTATAGTTTACAACCAATAAACATAGTTTATCGACTGTGTAACTATGATTAGCTCATTTTTGTGAATTTGGCGTGCCATATACATGGTTACCGTAAGCGCTTTTCGTTTGATAATTGCATTATCATTAATTTAAAAATCTATTGATTTTTTTCAAAAGAAAAAATAAGTAATAAACAACAATGTTTAAAAGTTCAAAGGGATATGGACTTGGTTGGTACGTTATCAAATCTTCTTAGAAGCCTATTGGGTTTCACATTCGTCTCAGATCATGTGACAAAGTTCATTTTGACGTGCTGTTTATTCTTAAACAATTGCAAGCATGCCATATATAATTTCTTTTTAGGTAAATCATCGTATTAAGCACTTTTCCATTGCGTTTCGTCTACAAGAGAAAATAATTGCAAATTACGGAAAAAGGTACCTATGATGAATGATATCCACAATATTTTTAAGCTAACGTTAATTTGATAGAAATTGTTTCATTTTATTTTTTTTTCTTTTAAATTTCAAGACGTCAAGCAGTATTATACAAAATCAGCGTTAGTTTGTCTGCAACGCCTTGTGTGTTATAGGACCGAAGACGTCCAAAAAATAAGTATTCGATGTTTATATTCATATCGATGCTTATATGTTTCAAATATTTGTGTGGTTTTTTTTTTGTTGTTTTAAAACATCAAATATAAACGTACTTTTAGTCAGGGGTATAAAACATACATTAAACAACCTTATCAACATGCTATTTCGTTCTCTTACTCCCAGAAGCATTGGCCAGAAAAATCTGATATGATATGATTTGAATAGATATGATTTATCGTTTATATTTTATGAGAACTTATCTAATTGGTTATGTATAACTTTGGACGTTTTATTTAATCTTACAATAATAAATATATTTAAAACACATGATGACCTTTACACTTCTGCTCATGCGCCGTGACAAAGCTAAGAGTGTTTACAGGAAATTAAACGTCGCATATTCCCAATGCAAACATAATGTAAATATTTGTACATAATTCTTGTTTCAAAGAATTTTATGCAATACATTGCACAATTTCTATAATTTATGCTATTTGATGCATTTATGTATATTTGTATGAAAGAAATATCAATAGATTTCCAAAATGTCAATACTTACATCACTGAAAACTGCAGCAGTTAAGTACAATTTCTGGTTTCAAATCTCCCCAGTTCCAACTGAGTTAAAACCCAAAATCATAATAAATGTTCTAAAGACAAGTCAGTGCATTTAACGATCAAGTTTGAATTCGATCTGCACGTAATCAGACCGTCAGAGATTTGTTTTTAAAATTCAAGAATCCAACATATTTTTTTTTAAAATATCAGTGAAATTTAAAAGACATACGTTCAGTAAGTACAAATCTTGTTTAATTAAGTTTTAAAACCTAAAGAAACCCAAGGAATCGTTTTACCAAAAACCTTGAATGAACTGAATAGAGCAAATACCAAAGGCCTAACTAATGATTGAATAACTACGAAATTCGGTTGAACACAGCTTTGTAGCTATTTTTTTCAAACTAAGGCGAGCTTTTTAACGATATAAAACGAACTATTGTAAATAAATTAATTTGAGACAAAACGCAAAACTCTCTCTACGAAACGCGAAACTTAAGCGTGTCTTTTGCAAACAAACGCTTAACTTTTTCAAAAGTTGCAACTACTTTTGCCAAAAAATGAGAAACTTTTGTTAAACTGGACAAAACATTTTCTTGATGAATCTGTAGGTTTAGCTCGATCTTTTATATTAAATTTTGTATACGCTTTTAAACGATGGTTATGCTATGCATTTGTATTATACTAATAATAGACATTGCAGTAGTCAATTTAGCCATACTTAAATGAAAACAATGATTTACAATATTTGTTTAAAAAAATTATTTTTGCCATTACTTCTAGGATCTTAATGTCGACTTGTCAGAAAATTATGTTGATTTGTTTGATATTTTTGTCGACTTTCCGGTTGACATCATATTTTCTGACAAGTCGACATAAGGATCTTTTTAGTCGACATAATTGTTTGACAAGTCGACATAATTATTTGACAAGAAGACATAACATCTGACAAGTCAGTATCATTATGTGACAAGTCGATTAATAATATGAATGATAATTTTTTTCAAACTTGTGGCCCTTTGGGTTTTTTTGTGTCAGATAATTTTGTTAACTTGTCAGATCTTTATGTCGACTTGTCAGATAATTTTGATTTGTTAGATCTGTATGCACTGACTGCAGCAGAGAAAGCTTTGACAGATGCTAACTGGAAACCTGGAACACAAGAGCAACTAGAGAGAACGGCTACTTTTCTACAACTAAACAAAGCAGGGTAAAATTGTAGAGATAATACTGAATAGGTAATGTAGGTTTCTTATTGTGACATATAGCTTAGAATTATTTTTGTGTAAAATATTTATTCTTCAAAAACTCTAGTTAAACTGTATCAGTATTTAAAAGATTACCTCATGAAAGAAAAACAGATTTGCCATATTACTAGTATATCAAGCTGATTTATTCAATTAATAGCAGCTCACATTGTGTTTATTTTTTTGTGAACTTCAAGGTGTGGCAGTGGTATTCTACACTCATTTTAAAATTGACTCCTATTGACACACACAAAGTCCCAATTCTACACTATTGTTGTTTTTTTTTGGGGGGGTGGGGTGGGGGTGGGGGTTAGTGTCCTAACCATGCCGTGTCCACTGCTTGTTCGTCTGGTCTTTATGCTGTGGGGACGCATTCAGGTTCATACAGAGGGGAGAGGCTGATGTGATGGTAGCAGACAGTGCAGAGGAAAACCCTAACTCATGACTGTGGCAGGATTCTCAAGGTATTGATCAGAATTATCAATGCATTGGAATTTATTCTTAATTTATTGACACATTTTACAGCAAGTTAAACAACCCCAATAATTCTTCTCATTTAGGTGTTAAATTATAAATTAATAGCTGTTTTTGAATTTCCGCAAATTTACAAAATAATTATTAAACACGCATCATGATATGTGGAAGATTTGCATTGGTAAAGATAACCTACATGTATATTACATGTTTAGTGGCTAATCGTATCTTACAAGATTTTTTTCCTTAGGATGAGAGCATTATGTACAAAGTTCAAGGATTGCCCAGCTGAAGCCTCTCGTCTATTTAACAAAGAAGGAGACGGGTTTGTGATGTCAGAAGGAGAAGGAATCTTGATTCTGGAAGAAATGTCTCATGCTGTTAACCGGGTGGCATCCATCTATGCCGAAATGTTAGGGTACGGTTTATCAGGTGATGCCCACCACATGACTGCCCCGATGGCAGATGGACAGGGTGCATACAGGTGCATGATGGCAGCCATTAATGACGGTGGAGTCAACCTCGAGGACATTGGGTACATCAACGCCCACGCTATCTCAACTCCTATAGGTGACAGAGCCGAGAGTCAAGCGATATGGAGGATATTTAAGGAGTGTGATCATAAACCTTAAGTGTCCTCAACAAAGGGAGCCCTGGGACATATGTTGGGGGCAGCAGGATATGTTGAAGCAGCCATTACTGTTTTGTCTTGTCACTCAGGAGTGCCCCCCCTCTCAATCTGCACCAACCAGACACTGGAGTGGAACACGATTATGTCCCATTAGTGTCCCGGAAATGGAATGCTGATGTAAGAACAGCTTTAACTAATTCATTTGGATTTGGTGGAACAAATGGAACCCTGTGTATAAGGTCCTTTTGTGATCCTGTCTGATTTCTAAATGTATGACATACTGGTATTTCTGTTGATTGCATAAAATAGTGTGCTAAATGATGTTTGTTATTACAACCTTTTATTAAATCAATTGCAATTTAAGGATTTTTGTTTCTCTGTTTCATTTACATGCATTGGTATTATTTTAGCTAGTTTTCTGCAAAATTGATCAACGCAAGAGACTTTATAAAGAGTTAATAAAAATAGTTTATTATTCCAATTTTCCAAAATATATGGCCTCATGATATTAAGAATTACACATGAATTACATTTGACAGTAACATGAAGAATAAATTTTGTACTTGCACAGAGCTCTAACTTATAAATAGATTACTAATAAAAGATTTTCCCGAAGTATGAATTTAATTTCTTAGGTTTCTATCTTTGTTTGGTTTTTTGGCAATTCAATTATTGCGGTTACCGTAAGTTTGTTTTCTGGTTTTGTACAGTTTTTACTCTTGGAGCTTTGTTCTATATACTGATCTCTAAATAAGGAAAATTAGTTATAAACTCCTAATAAAATATCCATATAATTATAAATTGCCCGTTTAAAAAAAATTGCTAATATAACAGAAAACTCAAGTACATATATAGGTTAGGAAACTTTTAATAGACTTGCGTATATAAAACATAAAAACATTATTAAATGCAAAAAAAAAAAAAAAAAATTAAAGCACATCTATGAATTAAATAAAAATGTTATTAATGAAAGATATAGGGTTTTCAAACACGACTGTGCCAATAGTTACTTTTTTTTGGGGGGGGGGGGGGGTCTTAAAGCCGGTAAACATTCCTTATCGAGACCAATGGACTTAATTAAAAGCGTGTTTCTTCTAAAGGGTCATCCCCGTCATTATTTTTAATTTCCGTTACTTCATGTTCAATGCAAACACATGGTATTTTCAAGGTAGTAATTTGTACATTGTCATTTTTTGACTCTTGATCTTCGTTTGTTGAATTCGCTGGTGATCTAAAACCCGTGTCCAATATAGCACAATATTCACAATATCCTTTACCATCGAATATACAACTGCAACAACCACAGCAAAACATGCATAACCACCGCAACCAGAATAACTTTGGATTATATTTACAACAATTGTTTAGACGGTATTCTGAATGTTTGAGCGCGACGTTTGAATAACCGGGTCTTATGTTTCTCCAGAGGTTTACCAACCACTCTATGCAACAAAGTTTCCTTTCCCTCTCAGTAAAAAATGGAGGATATATTGTTTTGATAGGTTCATTTTCTTCAATATTGCTTTCCATAGTTTTTTGTAGGTCGTTTCTTATTTCTTTCTCTTTCATGTGAACACGACGTGTAAAATCTGTCATCAAAAGCGCCTCTACAAGACGTTGTGGTCCAAATAAGAAAATAAGGGAAATGACGGTTGTCAAGTCCGGTTGACGTGCTCCGAATTTGATGTAACCAACCGTTTGCATGGTATCATAAATAATGGCAAAAAATAAACACGAAAACATAATCTTTACAAATAAGTAAAATATTTCGTTGGAAAGAGGAAAGTGTTTTTCTACGATTTCGTCAAAATGGTCGATTCTAATGCTGGTTTTATCTTGTATGTCAAGAATTTTCTCTAAAAGGCTTTTATAAAGGTCTATGAATTGAAATATGAATCTAGAGATATAAATTATTACAGATGTTAAAAAAAATAATATAAATATAAAATTAAATAGAAAAATGAGGCACCGCCAAAAAAAGAGTAAATATAAAAAACTGTTTAACATAGCTTATACCGTAAAAAAAATATATTGAATGTAAAAGTCAAAAATAGGTAGGAAATAGTAATGGCGTGAGATATAGTTTGTAAAAATGCACCAAGTACCTTGCTTGGTTTCTTTCCTGGATCACAGCATTTGGATCTTTTACAGCATTTAGATATTTTACAGCATTTTGATCTTTTACAACATTTGGATATTTTAAAAATAAGTATGCCGATTATCGCATTCAAATATTTAACAAAAAACACATGTGAACTGTGAATACTACCGGACAAACTGTACTACCGGACGCCAGGATGATATTAACAGGAAAACACACCATAGACTACAGAAGAAGAACACATTGGTTATCCCTACGACGGACACTATTAAGAAAAAAAATCTTTGACCAAAAGGAAAAAGATAAGATAAGAAACATTTTTCGAATTTTGTGCGAAACTAAATGCTTTGTTTTGAAGCTTTCTCTTTTAATGAAGGGTGATTCTTCCTCATCTTGGTTATCTTGTTGTTCGTTCTCCTGTTGTTGTTGGTTCTGCGTTTCGTCGTTAACTGATAAAAATACAGACACTTTCACGGTTTTAAGCATCGTGCCATGGTTGAAAATATTTGAGATGTCAAAAATTACGAAATCATCAAGAATACCATCTGAAATCACCAAAACGCTTACGTTTATTATCACGAAATGCACAGCTCCCCGAATACACGTTCCGGAGAATTAATATAGATGTTTTCAGCATGCATAAAACTCTGATTGTCATTTGAAGACTTTAATAAGCAGTTACAAAGATCGTGGACTTCCGATTTTATGTAGTAAACTAAAGTTGTTAGGACTGTTACGATCAATATATCACGCAGTGTTGCGAGGTATTTATTATTGCCTGCGAAAAGAATTCTTTTACAAAACACAGATGGACCATAAGGAGACTCCGACATATAATAAAATCCTTGGCGCATTTTTCTGTCTTCTATATAAAATGCCATTTCCATTGCAAGTGGATAAAAACAGTAGGTAAATAATACGATGAAGATAACGATGTAATTTACGTACGATTTTTCTACAATAGATGTACTGTTGTCGGTGAAGCACAAGAATGGATATCCAATATTGACAGCAGATATATTACTTATGTATTCTCTCACGACGTCTTTAACAATTTTGGAATGGCATATATATCCTTTGGATGCGTCTATTTTAAAGTCGGGTTTTGTACTATTTTGTACAATTTGTGAAACATATTGAGCAATGTAAGAGTTAAAATGACGCTCACATTGTTCGGTTAAATTCAAAATGTTTATTTTTACTTCTAATGAATCTTGTTTTGCTTTCAGCAGACCAAAACTGAAAACATCCACATCTTCAGGATAACTCAAAATATATCGGTAGTCATTGGCAACCCAGACCCATCTTTCTAATTTTTTGTTTTGTAGGAAGGTATTCATGTACGAGTGATTAAAATTTAAACTCATAAATACAATATTTTTTCCGTTTTCCATCATGTCATTAAATAAAGTTTTCTCGTGTTTAATCGATAAGGAATCCACGATGCAGGAATTAGCTGACAAACAATGACCACTGTATATATGTATTGATATACAGAAAATCAAGGAAATTGTACCGGTGAGAACCCTGCAAGAAAAGTTACATCATTAGAACACAAACAATTTTGCAAAGCTGTCATTGCATATATTGGTGAGAGGAGTATTACACACGAGCTCATGTCGTAAAAAGATATTAAAGCATTGAATGATGTCGTCGGTCCTATAACACACCAAGGCTGTGCAGACAAATGGAACACCGCGTGTTAGCGCGGTATATGATAATTTGTCTGCACAACCCTGGTGTGTTATAGGACCGACGACATCCAAAAATAAGCATTCAATGCTTATATTTATATTCATATTGATGTTTATTTGTATAAAGTGTTTGCGTATCGTCGCTTTAAAGCCTTTATATACGCTCTTAGTCAGGGATATGAAACATACAAGGCCATATTAACATGTTATTTAGTTCGCTTCGCGACTAAAATATAGTGCCAGAAACTGTAGAGAACAATCTTTTTTATATACAAGTAGATATATTTTTAAGGATTATTTTCATAAGTACATACCAAATTGGTTATGCAAGTTTTAACGTTTCATTTAATCTTACAATAAGAAATATACTCAAAACGCTTGACGACGTTTATATTCCTACTCATGGCGCATGAATAGGCTAAGTGTATTCAATTAAACAATAAAATGCTTTCTTTGGTGATAGATGTGAGATATGAAGGTGGCGACATTGCAGAAAAAATACATAACCCGCGTTAGCGGGTTATGTAAAAAAAATTTTTGCGATGATCGCTACCTTCATTACCCGCATGATTTATCAAAGAAAGCATTTTATTGTTTTCATTTACATCTTTCTTTTAAAAATGAATAATATGATTGTAAAAGTAAAATTAACTAAATTACTGTTAATGTACATTAGTACGTTAGCTTAAAGAAACAGCCAAATCGTCTCCCATTGAAATTTGAGTCTGACATCATCATGATTATTTCGTGCAACCCGTGATTTTTCTTGGGTCGATGAAGGTTTCGACCAATCGATAAACGGGACGTGTAGATTTCACTTCTGTCAGTTTCTACAGAACTATGAATTGCAATCGATTTTCGCAAAAAATAGAGGGAATCATTCTTGGTAGATGTAAGTATAAGAAATTGAACGTCGCAGATTTCTATGCAAACATAAGGAGAAATATACACTGAATGTAAATATATAACTGTAAATCAACTTTTATTCATGACGACATTATTTTACTAGCGAGGACTAATTTTCGCAAATATGTCGTATCCAGACCCATATTGTTATCACAACCATTTGTCAAAGGCTGGCTCACGGCGAAAATTAAATATTCGCGACGACGAGGCTCTTGCGAACCTAGCGAAATTTTATCGTTCGCGAATAAAAGTTGGTTCAAAGTATTACATGTACATCTAGTGATTTTTCTAAAGGTAAAAATAATTTGACATGCCACTATACATTGTGTCAATGTGTTTTTATACATTTAATAATGGGAAAAACACTGTACCGGATAGTAATGCCAGTGTAAAGGTAGCATTTTTGCGCACGCTTGAGACGCAGATTCGGATAGAAAATTGTCAAGAGAGTATTTTAACTTTTGTTTTTTGTGTGTATCGCCTGACAGGTAAAATGTTCACCTTTAAAGGGTCATTGTCACGATTTTGGTCATACATTAATTATTCGTTTTTAATGATTACAATGCTTTAGTACAGCATTTTCAACAAGCAACCAAAATTTGAGGGTCAGTTGTCGAGTTATATGCGAGATAAAGAGCTCACAATTATCTGTTATGTAAACAAAGCTTGAGTGATGTTTCTGTTTACATTTTAAGTATTTTAAGTTTAGACCTAAAATAAATGTGACAAACACTAGGAACTGTTTATTGATGTATGAAAATGTATTAACAGATAGAAAAATTAGCCTGAAAAAAGAAGTTTAACCGGTAAATGTACCAATGTAAACATAAACAAGACACAGGTGTCACGACAGCCGTCGTGTGTCCAATCAGTCGAGCAATAACAGAACATCAATAAGTATTTACAATCTTTATATATAAAATCCATAAATTTACAAATATACATATTCACACACACACACACACACACACACACACACACACACACACACACACACACACACACACACA